>JAULBZ010004688.1:0-14403 GCA_032360805.1 Neoturris breviconis | reverse complement strand
TTGCTGATCACACCCTGAAAATTTCAGCATTTATAAATAACAGGAAGTGGGTTAAATAAGCAATTATTTTATCAAAATCTGGCTACAACTTTATGTAATCATGCAGAAAAGCGAAGAAGTTTGGCCAAACAATATGACTACCATACAGTTAGCATACAAAATGCAAAACTTTAATGACTTGTATCTCCACTAATAGTTGTCAACTTCGCTTGATATAAAACGTTTGTTGTAATTGAAGAAATGATGAAGTGGTTTCATACTAGATAGACAAAAATCAAAGAGTTAAAAGAATGCGTTGAATTATTACTTTATCGTACTTTATTCATTACTCTTGTACTCTTCTTCTAGATTTGTTCAGTGCATAGGTATGCCAAGCATAGCCTGTTCATTCTAAACATATCATTTTTTTCTTCGGTTCTTCGGTATAGTTTTAATGGCAATCCATCAATATAAAATTTAATTAATTAATTTAATTAATAACTACTGATTCTTATTGCTCTCGTTTTCCATGCGAGTGGCATAACCAGGGCACTATATTCCAAGGTATTGACAGTCAATACATTGTCGTACATATTACTACATCTGATCATCATTTTTCACAGAAGTTTACTAACACAGCCAGAATATTTTTTATTCAACCATTCCAGTCTAGCTAACTTGTTCCAAACTCGACGCATTTTAGGTGTGGTAATGGGGTCTCTATTGAGTCTAAGTCTAACGCTCCCTCCTTCGCATTGTTAAAATGAGAAGAGATTTTTGTAAGAATACTAATTATATATCTTGGTGGTGGAGATTCTTAGTCTTATTCAAACATCATAAGATTATGAGACGCATTGTTGATATGATCTTGTTTCTATTGTTGGCGCATTAAACGTACAGAACATAATAGATTAAATTTTTGTACTAAAAAATTACTATCATTTTATGAGTGATAATTTGCTATGAAGGTGAAAAGGGAAGAAAAAATGAAAAATATTTTAGTTAAATACGATTTCATTTTCCAGAGTTAAACTTGAAAACAGTTGCGTTGTCAAACTAACGACAAAAAAAACCTCATTCAAAAGTTATATAAAAAGGTTTAGCAGGGCAACACTATTCAGGCTTAGGGGAGAGAGAGGATCTGAGCTCCCCTGGGACATTCTATGCAATATCTTTTTTTGTATTAGTCCGATTGACTTGGTCAAAAATTCATTTCGGGTAATTTCAAAAAAAAAAAAATGGTAACTAGAGATAATGTTTCCTTAGTAACCGAACTATTAACAGGTGGCAAAAAAAATCTTTTTTTGTATGTTTCTTATTTTTGCTTGAAGTTCTAGTATGTAATTATGAAAGAAATATTTTCACCTGAATTTTTTTTTTGCCACGGATGCTCTTACATATGGTGACGTCAGCAAAAAAAATATTACGTCTGTCGAATAATCTTTACGCTAAAATGTTCAAATAAGAATGATGTATAACCTGACCCAGTTTAATACATATTGCATCCCCCCTCCCCCCCAGACTTACAGAGCCCTAAAAAGCACAGCCCGAATAGGGTTAACATAAGTTAGGGCAATATAATGATATCGATTATTTACATACGATTTTCCACTTTAAGATAAGTGGTTTCAGCTAACAAGACGCATATCCTTTGATCTACTGGAGGTATGATGTTCAAATTTCGTCAAATTTCGGAATCCACCACCACCCTTCTTAAACCTATTTCAACCTGGCTTTTTTTGAAAAGTTATTTCCGTGATGAAAATTGACAGGCTAATAGTGTATCATGAAAGGAATAATTTGAGAATATTTTCTTTTCTGCTGATGTCAGTATTTTCCCGATGACGTCAACACAAAAAAATTGAAATCTCAAATTTTGCTTAAAATGTGTAAGTTATTACAATCAAAAGAGTTCTAAATAATATATTTCTATTCTGATTTCGGTTTTTGACAGATATTGTATTGTATATCTTTAATATAGATTTTTCACAAAAGCATTGCCAAATACAAAACTTATCGCCCAAAAATCGGATAAAAAAAAACGACTTTCAAATTTTCGGAAATATCGGGAAAACGGATAGTCATTTGACTAAAACTTTCAGAAATCATTCTTTTGAATTTTATGTAACTTGAATAATTAATTGTTCTAGCTAAATTTCCATTTTCGCCTTCCAAGTCACGTTTTCACGGGTACTGCGGTTGGATACTCACATTCTGCATGAAATGATGATGTATGCAAATCTTTATTACATTTTCGGATAGAAGACAGCCTGGGGTATATTGTGACCAAGTTTCAAGTAAAACGGAGGAGTAGTTCAAAAATTATTGGGGTGTGGTACATTTTGCCTCCCCCCCGGGTTATTAGACCCCCAAAAAGCCCGGGTCTTATAGGGTTAGCCCAAATCGGGCAGGACTTTTATTGAAATTTGTATGACCGGAATCACTACACCTCCATTAATTTTGAACGAATAATAGCTAGTGTAAAGATGAACAAAAGGGTACAATTTCTTTGTGTTGATGTATGCATCTTTTTTTTGATGACACCATCGCTAAGATTTTAAAATTGCGTACTTTGCTTAAAATCTGTATCTTCTTAGATATACGATTAAAAGTGTTCTGTTTTCAATTTTAAACAGATACTCTTTAACACATATCGGGGGAGTTTTAACAAAAACGTTCCAAAATTCCAGAATTATCTTCTGTTGATAATTCGAAAAAAATAGCTTATCAAAAGTTCGGAATAATTGAGGAAAGCGAGTTAGTCACGTTATGAAAACTTTCAGAAATATTTTTGGTGTGATTTCATATAACCTAAGTTTTGTATTATAAGTATTAGCCAAACACAGGATATTGCAAGACAATAGTAGTGGCGATTATTACAGGATTTTACCATATATAAATAGGTGGACCCAGGCTATGACCAATATATCCTGTTCCCTATAGGGAATGAAGCTGAGATTCTTATATTCTTAATTACAGTCAATTACAAATTTAGACAGTTTCAAAAACTCAGAAAGTTTCAGTACTATTGCGTTTTAGTGGTTCAGATGTTATAAATAATAATGTGATAGGAGAAGCGGAATCCGCACCACCCATCGCCGCTGGCCTATATTCCGGCTACCTGGAAGGAGAATTTCCAGTACAGGATGATTTAAATATTTCTTTAGATATGAACTATCAAAATATGACAGAGTTCAAAATAATAACATAAAACCTCTGCTGAGAAGAGTAACAAGCCTTTCAACGGAATCGATAATCTGTAACTTTATTGGCAAGAGCTCTGTCTTCCCACATACTGCATTTTAAAGATCCTTGGGCGTAAAGGCCAGATAAAACATTCATAAAAATAAACCAGTTCGTAAACAGAACTGGTAAGAAATCTATTAAACCAATTGAGAAAATACAACAATAGTAAATAATAAAATGAACGCATCCATTGTTGTTGACAATAGAAAATGAATATTTACAAGCAATTCACTGGTTAATTCAGCAAATAAACTAAAGTTATGTACCGTTGGAGAGCATTGATTCCACAAATGGAAAATTATTAGTTATTGCATACTGTTTGATTTTGGTGGCTGTTGTGGTAACAAATGGTGTTTTGGTTGTTGGTTTATGGAAGAAAAAGAAGTTCAAGAAACGAGAAGATTGAGCATTTATATGCATAAGTATTGGTGACATTATTAATGCAGTAATAGTTCTACCTTTACACATATACATTGCTATAGCAACAACATATCAATGTATTGCAATTATAGTCCTCAGATTTCTCTCTATAACTTTGCTAATCATACCTACCGCATTTCTAAACGGTATATCAGTTGATCGCTACTGCAAAATTGTCTGGAACCAGTTTCATCAGCGATATATTACTAATGATGCTATTATTGTCTATTTGTTGTGCACTTTACTTAATGCTGTTTTATTGGGAGCCTTATTTGCAATATCATATGCAGGAGATGATGAAAAAATGCTAGAATACGTTAATGGCACAATGATCGCACTGATGTTAATTGTAGATACTACGATTATCCTTATAAACATCCATCTGGTTATTCATATTAAAGGTACTACAGAACTAGTTAAAACTTTGACAACCACATATAGAAGATACAATAAAGCTACATACACAGTACTTATCGTGTCCGCTTTGCAAATGATGACGTACGTTTGTGCAGCTGTTGGCACAGATGTATTCTTTATTCATCATAGAGGCCATTTAAATCCATCGACAGTCTCTTTATTCAGAAACTGGATGAACTTTCCCATTTATTTGAATGGAGCGTTAAATGCATTTATATATGTAGTTTGGGATAAAAAAGTGAAAGAATTTTACAAAACTTGGTTATTTGGTAAAGATAACAAATGTTTAAGGAAAAAAATAATCGAGGAACAGTTTATTTGTTGTGTGTACGTCACAGTTCACAAAATGACGTGGAAAAATATGTTTCGTGGTTATACCCCGTGGGCACACGACGTCGTACAAACGTCGTAACAACGTCACAATGACGTCGCAATGTCGTTTTGACGTTGTTACGACGTCGTGTGCCGGCAGGGTAGCGTTTTTATTATGTATGATGAGATTGGATGATGATGATAGAAATGTGTTAATAGTTTTATATTGCATTCGCTTAAGTTTGTTGCCTTCAATATTAATATTATTATATTAAATATTATTTCTTTATTGCCAGTAGGCAAAAACTTGTTCATAGAATATAACTTTAACGAATGGTTTCCATCCTTAGCTTAAAACAATACTTTCAGACCTCCATGTGTAATCAATTTGTATTTACATCATTTATTGGGTACAAATAAATGATACTTTCAATGACCTTATTCGCCAAAATGGTAGCGGGTTTTTAATTTTGCAAACGACTTTAAATTCATTTTTCAAGGGTATTAAATTTCGCGAAGCAACCGACAAAGATTTTGCGACTTTTTTAATTTCGCGAATCGTCTCGTATTGGGTTTTTTATTGGTAATTTTATTACCCAAATTTTGGCGAAAAAAATCCTAATAAATTGTGCGGAATGTGAGTTATGAGTAAGTTCTCAGGTACATGTACTTTGTTTTCGACCACTTTTTTTTTTTTTTTCTAATTTGCTATAAATTACACAGAAATCATTGTCTTTACATAGTTTTTCACTCTTAGAGTTCAAATAACAACTTTCTTTTATTATAAATCGATTTCCTTTATTTCCCCCTAATTACGCAGTTATCGCAAAAAGACAATGAATATATTGAAAAGACAATGGAGCTCACATTCTGCAATTTTCCCTAGGCAAAAGGTAGGGTTGGTTACCAAAATGTTAGTGTAACCGTAATGTTTTTAGTCGGCAAAAACCTGTCCAAAGTCAGCAAAATAAAATTAGAACAACGTTAAAAGAACGTTGAACAGGTTTTTGCCGGCTGGGTGTTTTTTGCCGAAATAAGACAACATTTTCCATGGAATTACGAATATTTCATATTTGAAATACGTAATTCGCCAAATCAAAGAGCAATGTTTCAGCATCGCCGAAATATTGTAATTAATAATGACAAACTGCTAGCCAATTATTGTAATTAATAATGACCAACTCTTAGCTAATTAGTAATTATTCTAATTACCACTAATAAGCTTGTTATGAAATAAACGATAAAAAATAGTTGTAAACAATTATAAATTTATTATTACAGAAATGATGTGATTTCAAACCCTCACTACGCACGTTACAACTCCTCCTACAACCGGAGTAGGTGTACATGATGTTTTCAATTCATATCATAAGTACATTGAGTCATTGTTTTTAACTCAATATGGGTCATATTTTGACACCGTCTCTTAATCTTGTACCGCATGTGCCTTTGTTGGGGTATGATATTTTAGGACAATATTTTGGTGGGTTACGGAAATTTACTGACAATTTGTCATGGGGTATGAAAGATTTTGACAAAATTTACGAATCCCTTCAAATCCCTGTACTGTACTTAATAACCGGTCCATATCCGTAAAAACGGTATTAACTTTGGCATTTAGTCACCAAAGGAAGATTTAGATAACTAAAACTTTCCGTCAGTCGCTAGCAAGAATAGATTATTAGAAATGTTAAAGATAAAAACATAGATTGTTTAAAGTATCCATAATTATTGCAATTTAATAAACGTTAATTGACAAGCACCAAACGCATTACTCTCAGTGATTTCTACCATTTTCAACTGCATCGTAAACATTTGCTTTTTGCTTTAACTTCCCTGTCATTTTCCCCTATTTTCGACAAGACCTCTTTCTGTCTTCAAATATAAGGTAGTGAGTAGTAGTCACCTTCTTTTCGGCGTTTTTTACACCAATAAAGTACTTCCCAGTCACAACGTCCAAAGAACGTTGCTCTGACGTTATTTTTTGGACTTTAAGCAGGTTTCTGCTGGCTGGGTTCCTAGTAGGCAAAAACTTGTTCAAATTTCGCAGAACGATTTTGCCCAGTGGAGTATGTTGAAATATATATTTATCGTTAAATAAACGCCGTTTAAACATCTAACCTCTCAGTGAACAATAACCGGTTCAAATCCCGCCGTAAAGACGCTAGAAGAACGTTGAAAACATTGTTCTAGGATCTTTGGTGCAAACATGGGACGTCAATTTCTACCAATCGAATTTCTTCTTTAGTTTTCATGGCAAATGTTTTGCATACAGTAAATATAGGCTCTGACGGATAGCCATATTTTGTATTTGGGCTAAAAAAAATGAACAACGTAGGATCAACTTTAACAATACACTAGACCAGCGGACATAAACTTTGTTCAAAGTCAGCAGTAAAGACGTTAGAGCAACTTTGGAAATGTTGTTCTACCGTCTTTACTGCAATTTTTGTCCACTTTGACAAGCATGGAAAGGAATCCGGTATTTTCAAACATGGTTTATTTCGAATTTTCGCTATTTCGAGAATTTTCCCAGTTTGGAAAAAAATGTTAAAGTCCGCAGTAAAGACAAGATGCCAGAACAGCACCATTCATCGCTGTTCTAGCGTCTTTACTTTGAACAAGTCCTCACTCACCAATGGACTCAAGCGGGCAAACACTTGTTCAAAGTTTGCTGTAAAGACGTTAGAACAACGTCGCACGACGGACTTTAAACAAGTTATTGCCCACTATGTCGGTTAATTTGAACTTCTTAATCCCAGACGGAAATTGTCTTCTGATATTTTCAACTATTCTAGTAAGTTAGATTTCTCGAAGCAGTTCGATTTTTCCAAGGAAAAGAGACATTTTTGAAAAATGTCCATTTGCCCCCTTTTTCAGTTTACGAACTACAGTGCAATTTCGATATAACGAACCCTGAGGGAAAATTAAAGCCATTTCGTTATATCGAATGGTCGTTATGTGGAGGGTTTTTATGAGAGTATTGTTGGAGTTGAATTCGTGATAACGAGATATTGGCTTATCCATGGACGTCCATGGCTTATCGGGGGTTCGTTATATCGAGGGTTCACTGTATGTTTCTATTTTTCAAGCCATTTCGAATCAACATCGAAATAACGTCAGATCAAAACAAAATTTCGACGTTGTTTTGACATTATGTCAACGTTATTGTTCCAACGCCGTCCGTCTATAGTTTTTCGGACAGTATGAAGGTTTATACGTAAAAGAAAGCATGTTTCTAAATTTTATTTTCTATTCTCTATCCAACATAGCGTGGAAGACTACGGAATACGGACATTTGCAAATACTCGGACTTTACGTTGCCATATATAGTACACAGTTCGATTTTCCGTTTTCAGTACTCTTTCACGCTATGAGTTTTATATTTTAACCCTATAAGACCCGGGCTTTTGGGGGGTCTAATAACCCAGGGGGTACAATGTACCACACCCCAATAACTATCAAACTACTGCTCCGTTTTACTTGAAACTTGGTCACAATACACCCCAGGCTCTCTACTATCCAAAAATGTAATAAATATTTGCATACGTCATCATTTCATGCAGAATATGAGTATCCATCCGCAGTACCTGACTAAAAAGGCGAAAATGGAAATTTAGCTAGAACAATTGATTATATCGCTATATTTGCTAATTATGAATGTTTTTACTAACTATTACACAATAAAAGCCTTTGTAAAGCCTCGTAGACCAAAATAATACCGAATTTAATCAAAATTATTGTTGAAAATTTCCGGCCCCGAAGGCCAAAAGTGGTCCTGGGTCCGTTTGTTGGAAATGTTTTGGAAAAATTTTTGTTGGAAATTTTTTTAAATACAATAAGGTAAAAAGTCACCAAATTTGGGCATAAAAGGATAAGTGGATCAGAAGTTATACGGATTTTTCGGGGTTTGTAGTACAAAGTACCCCCCCCCCCCGGGGTAAATAGGGTTAACCCTATTTCTACTGGACTTTTTAGGGTTTTGGGAATCTGGGGGAGGGGGGGGGGGGTCACATTCTGCCTCCCCCTCCTGTATAACTTTTGATAGAACCAACTTTCATTATTTATGAAGATTCAAAAAAATATTTTTACCACCTGTCATAAAATTGGTTACTAAGGGATCCCTAGTTACCAAAACAAAAATTTCAAAACGATCCTAGATAAATTATAGGAAAAGTCCCAAAATATCCAGTCTTATAAGCCATCCATTCAAAAGTTATGAAAAAAAGTAGGACAGTAGAAATAGGTTTAAACTAGTAATGTACATGTACAGCCCTATTTATATAGAACAGTTAAAGTTGGTCTTCCTTCTTTGTTCCAACTTCCTTGTTTCTACCAGTGGAATGGCTTCTTTTGGCTTTCGCATAAGCTTTATTTCATACGATTATTCTAATCGCCAGACAGTTTATTCAAATTATTCCATTGGTAGAAATTGATGTCACACTTCCTATGACGTCAATTTCTACAAATGGAATGTCTTCTTTTGGTTTTCGCAGCAAATTTCTTGCCTAATGGAAATCAACAATATTCCTAACTATATTCAATGTAATGTTTTGCACATTTGTTGTTCTACCCGTTCAAATATCTTCCAATTTCGATTTCCGCAAATTATCTGATTTTCTTTCTCTTTTTTAAGTTATCGAACGAGTATATATGACAATCTTATCTTTTTTTTAGAATGTTTCTCCGAAGTAGCGATCATATTAGATGAATCAGGCAGTATCAGACGTTTCTACAATGACGAAAAACGTTTCGCTCAACAAATTGCAACATCAATTGGTATAAGCGCCAATGGCAATCGCATAGGTAATCACAAAAAGGAACGATCTCGCATTTGATTGATTTATTCTTACCAAAGAAACCAATCTATTGTAGAGTTCACTAACTTAATTAATTCTGGCATTTGGTAATCACAAAAAAGAGGATTCAAGTATCTCACATTTGATTGGTTTCTTCGTATCAAAGAAACCAATCAATCGCAAGCTTGTTGACTTCACACTCTAGTTTTCTTAGAATTTATCTGATTCTTACATTTGGTAATACGGCGGTCGCTCTAATAACTTATTTAAAATTATAGGTGCTGGGAAATTTTCTTCAAATGCAATTCTTGAGTTCTATTGCGAAGATTATACCGATATTATACCATTGAACCAGCATATCATGAATTTTGGATTTAGATCAGGTGCTACAAATATCATATCAGGTTTAAACATTGGATTAGAAATACTTACAACAAGAGGGTGTGGCTCTAGACCTTTAGTCCACAGCAAGGTACTTGTCTTGATGACTGACGGAAATCATAATAGGCCGTTTAATTCCAGTCAACAGCTGATAGACACGGCAAATATTATCAGAAATATCCACGGTATTAAAATCGTTATAATTGCTATTGGTAGAGGAATCAACAACATGGATCAATTGAGACAAATTGGTGATGTTGTCATAACAACAATGTTTGATGACCTCACCTCTGGTCGTATCATCGGGAACATTACCTCAGATATATGCAGTAAGTTTTTTACAAAGTCTGTAGTAAAGACGCTACAACCCCTCACATAAATTATGAGACATTTGTCGAATTTAAGCAATCAATACACATCACAAGTAAAACGTAAATGCTAAAAATGACCACTAGAAATCCCTAGAGATTTATCGAGTATACTTAAGATTTAGGACTTTTTGCAAACTCGACAAATTTTGTTGCTTTTAGCAGCCTAGTACCCAGGTTCTTGGTACAAATCTAAATTTCCGTGCAATACGTCTTGCTAATCAGAAATTAAGTCTTTTTGCCTAAGTTGAGATTCCGAATCATATCGAATACGGATACTAATAACTCCATGTATTGCCATGTATGTATAACTCCATGTTTGTATTGCCTTAAAGCAAAGCGAATAAATAATTTTATGTCGAACTTTATCGTTTTTACAGCATTGAAATAATACAAATTCTCAATACTCAGTGGGAAAAAACCTGCCTAAATTCCGCAGAGCATCTGTACTGCGGACTTTGAACAGGTTTTTGCCCGCTGGGTTAAGTAAAATAAATCTGAACTAATTTCAATGTCATACCAATGTTCTCGTAATTGATTGTAATTATCTTTCATCGTTCCCAGAAGGCAAACGACGTCGGAACAACAACACAACAACGTCAAAACCACGTCGCGATGCCTTTTTTGACATTTTTGAGATATCGAGTACCCGTCATGGTTAAATAAGCTGTTCATCAACTTTTCTTCATTTTTATAGGAGAACCATGTCCAGATGGATTTAAAGGAATGTTTTGTAATGTAAGTCAGAACGCTGTCTTTTTTGTCCTTTCTATGTTGAATGTGGCTTGAAACAGCGTCAATAATCTGTAAGAATGTCACTAACGACGTGACGATGATTTGGCGCTGATCCAACGTTATATGTCGGTTTAGAAGTGTACGTATTTTTTAGAAGAACATAGCTTCAACTCATTTTAACATGAAATAATCCCTCATTGTGCTTTACAATGCACAAACAGTAAAAAAATGATTAACAATCGAAAATTACAGTTAAAATTACAATTAAAGTCCAGTAGTCAAACACTTGTTCAAAGACCGCAGTAAAGACGCTTGAACAATGACGAGCAAACTTTGAATAAATTTTTGCCCAATTTGAAAATATAAAAAACAACAACAACTCCCAGCGGAACGTTCTTCCCATTGGGCAAAAACTTGTTCAAATTACGCAGTAAGCACGTATTTCTAACTTCTTTTACGCGGACTTTGCAGACGTTTTTGCTCACTGGGTTACTATGGTGTGTTAATGCAAGCGTGTAATACGTTACAAAGAACTCTAGTTTGCAAACACAATTTTATTAAAACGCAATACACGTCTTGCTTAAAAGCATGGTGACAATAACGTCGATAGCGCCGTTTAATCTCCACAGATGTTGTTATGTGATGTCTAATCAACGTCGAAAACACGCGTCTACATCAAACCAATGTCTTGTTGACGTTGAATAGAAATCTAGCCCTGTCGGTACGTGATGTGTTATCAACGTCAAAAATTCGTCATTTTGACGTTGATAACTCGTTGATAACTTGGCTATGTGATATTTAATCAACGTCAAAAACACACGCTTACGTCAAAACAATGTCTAGCATTGTCGGTACGTGATGTGTTATTAACGTCAAAAAGACGTCATTTCGACGCTAATAACTCGTCGCGTGGCCACTGGAAGAGAGCATGTTGTAACTCAGCAATATTTATATTAGGAAACAATGGTACCAACAGACCCATGTGTCTCACAACCATGTTCTAATGGAGCGACTTGTAGAAAGGAATCTGAGAGCAAGTTTAGTTGTTGGTGTGTGGCTGGATATACTGGTGTACTTTGTGATAGAGGTAATATCTATCTAGAAGCAACCTCGTTCCAACGAGTCAAAAATCTTGTAACTGATTGGTTTTATCACACCAAAGAAACTAATCAATTGCAAGCTCGTTGACAGAACACTCTTCTGCACAGGCGATATTTATAGGAACCCTTAGATGAGTTTCACTACAAACAATCGGTACGAAGAAACCAATGAATTGCAAGCTCTTTTAGGGTGAAACTCATTTAAGGTTTTATGTAAAGATTGTCACAGTATAATATTTTTTTTGTTGAATTTGATCAGTCAACCATACCAATCAAAAATCAACATCTTGCATTTCATTGGTTACTGCTTTACAAAGGAACCAATCAGTAACAATCTTGTTGATATAACACTCTTCATTGATGAAATAACATCTCACCCAGTGGACGAAAACTTGTTCAGTGGGCAGTAAAGATGTAGAATAACGCCGTCCGACGCTGTTCTAGCGTCTTTACTATGGACTTTGAACAGGTTTTTGCCCACTAGGTAGCGTGAAAGAGTGTCGAATGCGATAATACCATAAACACCTGGCTATAATCCCAGTGGAGAGGATGGAGAGGCTTATATAAGGACACGATTGTGTGTTCGACAGAAGCAACTTAAATCCTTGTAGGTGGAATAGAGCTACCATTTTAATGGATTTAAACAGCCTGAGGTAGATGGAAGAAGTGTACGTAATGTTCTCAAGGAACATTAGTTCGAAGAAAAAAATTGCAAGCTCGTTTAGGATGAAATTCATTTAGGAGTCCATGTAAAGGATGCCTATGTTTGTAAATATGCAGATTAAAATATAAGGACCAAGAGAACTTTGAGTTGACATTTTTTGCCATATATAATACCACGGGCTTATTCAATGAGAGGTTTCAATATCGGAGGTTTATATTCAAAATGGTCTGAATGTATTTTAGCTGACTTTGAATAGGTTTTTGCCGGCTAGGAACTATAATAGAAATGGAGGCTTATAACCAAAAGGGGTAGTGATAGTCGAAGGTAAAACCTTGTTCAAAGTCCGCAGTAAAGATGCTAGAAAAAAAGTCAAACGACGTTGTTCTAGCCTCTTTACGGGGGACTTTGAACAAGATTTTTGTATACGTCTTAGCCGGCAAAAACCTGTTTAAAGTCAGCAAAATAATGTTAGAACAACGTTCTTTGAACATTTTTCTAACGTTATTTTTCTCACTTTGAACAGGTTTTTGCCGGCTGGGGTATTTTATAGTACTGAACTGATATATTCCATTATAGTTAAAGTACCAGATATTTGGACTGGACCAACTGCTGCACCAACTCCAACACCACCATGTAAGTACGCCATGTTACGTTGCAACAGACCAATAAAAAATAAAATTAATATGTACATGCTGTATGAAACATTACACAGGACTATAGCTTCGTTACATTCAACTTTTTTATGTGTCTGCTACATGAACTAAAGGTTATCTTCAATTTGACAGAATTTCTCTGTGCGACTGCTAAAAGTTGATATTTAATTGGTTGAAATTAACGTGACTTCGCGCAAAGGTTTCTGTCAAAGAGAAATGGTCTTAAAGCTTGGTTTCCAATAAAGAAATTTTGTTGAGCAACATATTGGAAACCGGTGTTGTGCAACACGAAGTTTGTTGCACAGCAAATGTTTTTGTCGCACAACAAAAATCCTATCGTGCAACAAGTGTTGCAGAGATATACTTTTTTTTTAATCTTTACGACAAGCGCCTGCTGTTGCACAACAATATCGGAATATATATTTTACTTAAGTTGAGAAACAGTCGCGCACCAAGTGTTACACAACTATTGCTCAACTGAATTTCTTTATTGGAAACTAAGCTTTAGATTAGATCACTTTCGTTAAAACGGGATTTTAATGCAATAATGTACCAAAAGAGGATTTATTTTCGCGAATCCTTTTTTTCTTTGCATTTTGTGAGGACTTATTTTCGGAATTATGCTATATTGAGATTTTGCCCTAGTACTTATTTTTCGCTAAAAGTATAAGTAAAAAGTATAAGTTCTATTTTCGCGAGGAATTATTTTCGCAAATTAACTCAATGTTTTCGAAAGTCGCAAAAATTAATCTTCGCGAACATTTATCCACTGTAGCTAGTAGCTAGTAGTCGAAATAAGAATAAATAATCAATGCAGAAGAGTGATTATTTAGAACAGATATGGTTTTTAGTCTGAATCCACACTGCTTGATAATCACTATTCCATAGTCATTATACGTTCTTGCTTTGGTCATGCACCTGCAGCCTAGATTGGTTAAACACAATTTTAGATACCAAATAAACTGGTATATGGACTATCTATTGCATGTATGAGGTAAAATATATTCCGTATATGCACTAAGTATCAGCATCTTAGGTTGAATATATTCCGTATATGGACTATGTATTGCCATATAAGGTAAACTCTCTTATATTTCTGTTTATATAGGTGTAAAAAATAGTTTTTGCGTTGGTAAAAAATCAGATAATTACCCACGACCAGCTGGTGATGCAAATCATTGCTTCATCTCTTGCAACTGGGGATCTATTGCAACTTGCCAGTGCTGTCCACTTGGTACCGTTTTTAACCCCATCTGTAAAGAATGTCTTTACAGTACACATACCGGTAAGTATATATTTTCTTATGATGTGCCTAACGTTTGTGATTTC
>JAULBZ010004687.1:0-14404 GCA_032360805.1 Neoturris breviconis | reverse complement strand
CCCCCATAGCGTTCCAACGCTATAAACACACCGCTGGATATGGGACTGACACCCCCCCCCCCCATTTTCCTCCTTCAGTAAAATTTACCGCCCCCCCCCCCCCTCCTTTTAATTCCACCCCTACAATTAGGCACTACTGGGTATGAATACTTCTTGATAGATAAGATCAATGGTCAAAATTAGAGTAAGTAATCACTGCTTAAGTAATCACTGCTTAGAAGAGATTTTTGAGCACAGCTTTTTTACTGTGAAGCTATGTTCAAAAACCACTCCCCCTACAGTGAATATTTCTGCTTATTTCCTCTGCTGAAGATACATTTAAGAAAGAAATAATGAAAACAAAACTTATGTTTTATAATCTGAATATTAAATAGAGTTATATATGTTTTTCTTACCTTATCCGATCTTGTCTTTTTCTATATTATTTAATTGTCATCTGTTTCTTCTTCAGCCTTATTATTATTGTTATCAAATTGTATTGAATCCTCAATAAAATATTTATAAGCAAAGAAATTTATTTATCAAATAACAATCTTATATGTGTAAATAATTTAGTTGTGTCTGAATGTTATTCTAGACATTCATTAAACCTTGTATAAAGTCAACAATAATGTTTCCTTACTTTTGTAATGGGGTGTAAAGTTATTTTGGACTGTATTGTTTTGGGATCCTCAAATATCACTCCTCCAAAGTGATTATTTGCTCTTGTTTGAAGACCTTTATTTCCACTACAAGGTTCAACATAATTATGTTGTGCATGTACCATGGGAATGTTACAACTATAAATGCACAAAAAACACATTGAAGGATTGTTCCTGCATACCATTATCTTTGTTGCTTATTTGTAATGAAGATATCAGTGATTAAAATATGAGAATATAGTTGCTGTGGAGGAGTGATTTTCGAGTGATTTTCGCTGCAAAGCCTGAAGCTGTGCTCAAAAATCCTTCCTCCACAGTGATTATTTACTCTTATATGGATGATTGAGATGTTAAAAAATGATATAACATCCCAGGGCTCGAAATAACAGCCGTTCATCACTGTGGAGGAGAGATTTTTTAGAATATTTTCAGCCAAGTTGGCTGACATCCTTGCAATTTTAGAATTACCTCAGTGGTCAAAATAAAGAATAAATAATCATTGCGGCGGTGTGATTTCTGGCTCAAAAACCCAGTGATTGTTTACACAGTGATTGTTTACTCTTGCTTTGACGACTGGTACGTCTTTTTTACTAAAGATTGAGTTAATTAGAGACCATCTGCAAATTTGGTTGGAAGGGAAGGAGTACTGAATCAATGATCTTGCATTTGATTGGTTTCTTTGTACCGAAGAAACCAATCAAATGCAAGCTCGTTGACTTGATACTCGTTAACTTGACACTTTATCTCAAATTTATTAATTTTGGCTTTTTTAAAGCCACTAAAATATCTGCTTTTTGAAACGAATTTTGGTTCCTTAGTTGTTGTTTTTTTATCCAAAGAGACCTAATTTTACCAAGCAGTTTTATTTATTATAATAAACCTTATAGGGTTGATATTGTATAATGAAATGATAGGGTTTTTTAGTTCGATAATTTAAAATTGAATTCTTATAGGCCGTGTTATGAGGCTTTGTTTTATGATCAAATAATGACTTTTATGATAAAATTTTGAGGACTAAAATGTTTAGAAGCACCATGATTTGTTCCCAGGGAAGGAGTGCTGAATCAACAATCTTGCAATTGATTGGTTTCAGACAATTGCAAGCTTGTTGACTTAACACGCTTCATCGTAGCTTAATTTTCCCCAAATTTATTGATTTTGACTTTAAAGTTAAAGTGGATTTTGGAGATGCCTTATCTCAGATACTTGCAATGATGTTTTTAATGATGTCACAAAGGAGATTCCCTTTCAACATAAGATATTCGGAAAATACATGGTATCAGTGAAAAAGGTGCAGCTGTATAATAGAGTTTTATATTACAAACACATATCTTAGTCATCAGAAAACTATTCCAGGTAACAGTGGTCAAAATAAGAGAATACAATCACTGTTGCTGAGAACTGATATTTGAGCATATGATGCTCAAACATTCTTATACAAAGATTATTTACTTTTTTACCACGGGTAGTAATTACAAGTTTCATTTCAGCAAAATTGTTTTTGTTTAAATTTTTTTTTTATATAGTTCTTAACAAAAATGTTTTTTTAATGTATATTCTGTTAAATCCATTTCTGTTAATCCAATAGCAAGGCAGTTAAACCTTCTATAAATATGTCAGTTGCTATAACAATGCAAGTTTTACAAAGTGCATCTGACAAGGTGTTACTGTTAATTCTATTTTTAAGATTAAAGAGTGATTTTACAGTAATTAACACACATGTATTATAATTAACACATGTGTTATATACACTTCTCAAGTAAGTATTTGCTGTATTTGGAGCACTGCTGCACTAGTACTGGTTCATATTCAATAAAAACAAAAGACAAAATCTAAATAAAATCTACAGAGGAGAGTACTGAGTCAATGATCTTGCAATGGATTGGTTTCTTTGTACCGAATAAACCTATTACAATCTATTACAAGTTCGTTGACCTAACACACACTTCTGCACAGATTAATTTTTATTGAATTTTAACCCCTGCCAAAAAAATGGGTTTTGGAGCAAAATTTTGAGATGGTCCCTAATCACTGCAGAGATTCAAGCTATAAAGAAAGGAACCATCTCCAAAATTCGTTTCAAAAAGCAGAAATTTTAGTGGCTTTAAAAGATTAAAGGTACAAAATAACCATGCAAACCCAAGATCCTTGATTCAGTACTCCTTCCCTGCAAACGATGATCCCTAATTTCTTATTTTGAGCACTGGTTCTTTTAGATGTCCTTGCTGGTTACAATGGAACTATATTTGCATATGGTCAAACTGCTAGTGGTAAAACACATACAATGGAGGTAAATCTTTGTTTTATTTGAACTAGTTTAGCTGTACTCTTATCTAAGTTCTGGCGTATGAAATAACAACAAATAATCTGGCGGAGGAGTCAATATTTTAGCATTTCTTCTGGTTAGAAAATCTGAAGCAAAACTAAAAAATCTCCACCGTAGATTATTTTCTGTTATTTCGACCACTGAGCTTTTATCACCCCCTAAATGGATACATGAGAAAATATGCTATTCTGATAAGGGACTGTCAATGATCTATTATAAAAGAGCGCTTTGTTTATTATTATTTTGAATTTTCACAACACTTTCAGATTAATGCATAAATATTAATTCTTTTGTGATAACATTTGATAAGCCTCAAAGTAACTGTTGGAATTCGGGTGCACCCCATTTGAGACCATCTATATTTAAAAGTTCATTCATCGGCATTACATTGCTCTAAAAAGATAAATTTCAAAGTGTCTCTTTATTTCCCTTTTTTTTGTATCACGAGATAAGTTTTGAAGATCATGAAATTGCTCGTATCCAAGAGTCTTGCAGATTATCTGCAGGGGATGTCTAAACCGGTGAACCTTAAACACGGACAATGAATGCTGCGGTCTTAGTTCCAGTGCACAGTGAAACTACCCAAATGTTTAGCTTATCCAATATTTATTAAAGCAATAATAAGAATAGTTTATATTACTATTAAGTTAACTTTTATAATAATTACTCTTTACTTTTTAATGTTAAGTACATTAAAATAATTGTTTTTTGTTTCACAGGAATTTCCCTGAGTATTATTATAACGTAAAAATGTCAACAGTGGTTCAAGCCTCGATATAACGGTCGGACATCACCTGTGGAGGAGTTTTTTCTCCTCCACAGGTGATGTCTGACCGTTATATTGAGGCTTGGTGGTTTGATCCCCACTGAAGGAGAAAGAAAAGTGTTTTATTTTTTAATGTCAACTGGGGTTCGAGTCCCACTGTAGGAGAAAAGAAAAGTTTTATTTTTTCAACAAACCATAACGAAACAATATAATCAAACTGATTGGTTTGCATTGTCATATTATGCTTCCCATAAGAGTAAACAATGCATCATAAATCTTTCTGTTGGAAAGTAACTATCAAATAGTAAGTCATGTGAATTTAGGTACGTGTGTGACGATTTGCACATGTAGGAGCTTCTAGGCGTGTGATGCTAAGAATTATTGTATAGTACTAACGAGATTATAACAAATAATCATTGTGAATTTAGTGAACTGTAAGTCTTAAAATAACTATTGAACATCACCTGTTAGTGGAGTTTTTTTGAGTGTAGTTATCAATTCTTCAACTGAGACTACACTCAAATAACAGGTAATGTTCGGCAGTGATATTTGGGCTTGAGTACCAACTTTGTTTTATTAGTTGGAAGTTAATATTTAAGTATGGTACGGAAATTAATTCTAGGGTATCATTGGTGATCAAACATGGCAAGGTATTATCCCCCGTATCATCCAAGATATTTTCAATTATATATACACAATGGATGAAAATCTTGAGTTTCATATCAAGGTAATTTAGTTTAAGATTTACTGTCAATCTACCAACAAACTGTTGCCATTTGTATACTCCATTGTAGGAGTACAAATAAGTGCTTATCATCACAGGTGAGGTAATTTTTGATTACCTTTTCCAGCCAAATAGACTGAAAATGTGTCAATAATTCTTTCCACCACAATGATGATCAACAGCCTCTGGCTTATCAGAGACCGAAATAAAAAATAGAAGCTTTCAAAATGGTTGGTTATGCAAGTGAAAATCTGTATTCTATAAGAATAAATAATTACTGTGACGTTCAAAATTTATTTCTTTGGATTGATCGTTTGCTTTTATTTCAAGCCTTGAACGGAACACTGAAAAACTGTTTGTTTGTTTTTAGGTATCATATTTTGAAATTTACCTGGATAAAATTAGAGATTTATTAGATGGTAATTTTGTTACATTTTGTTTCCTAACTGAGTGCTTAGAGTGAGCAGTGTATGAAATAATAGCAAATAACCACTGTGGAGGAGTGATTTACGAGCATTGCTTCAGACTTTCCAGCTTGGAGCAATGCTTAAAAATTACACATACATCCACAGTTATTATTTGCTTTTATTTCAAACACTGGTGAGAGATAGATACAAAATGAGATTACTTTTCTCTATTTTATGTAAGTCATATATATAAAGAAGAGTAAGTTTGTTTCCTTTAAAAAACCTTTCCATCCATGAAAAACCTCTTAATAATTTATTTTTATAAAGTTTACCTTTTCAACCCCTAAGCAAATATCTGTCTTTCAATGTTCATGGATAATTTTTTGAATAATTTTATATTTTATTTTAATTTTGCAGTTACAAAGACAAATCTAGTTGTACACGAAGATAGGAACCGTGTTCCCTATGTAAAGGTAATAATACTTTTCTTCATAGTTTTTAAAAATTGTGCTTGATCCTCAGTTCTCATGATAAGCACAAATAAGTGTTAGTGGGAAAGTATGCTCGGTGTCAACAATCTTACGATTAATTACTTGAACCAATTGATTTTCAATAATGTTGACAAAACTATTTGCTTACCTTATTTCCTTGTTTTAGCACCCGTCATCACCCCTCCTAAGAACAAATATTTTAAATAAGCACCCCTCCCCTTGATTTAGCGCCCCCTCAGCAAAACAATACTAAGAAAATTAAGTGGATAAATAAAAATAAAAGGGGTGAATATAGTTGAAATACCACAGATATATTAAATATATTAAAAACATTTGCATTTCTTCAATTTATATTTTTTTCCTTTTTAATTTGCGTGGGGTTTAAATAAGCACTCCCTCAATTTTCTACATTTTTAATTGAACATCCCTCCCCCTCAATTAAGTGCCCTCTCTAAAACTGTCTGTTTTAGAAAGCGTTTTGATGTGCTAAAACAGTAGTACTAAAACGGTATTTAAACACCTGAGTCATCAGTTTTAACAAAAGTCTTGGTTTTTTAGGGTGCAACAGAAAGATTTGTTTCTAGTCCTGAAGAAGTTTTAGAAGTTATATCTGAAGGAAAAGCAAATCGGCATGTCTCTGTAACAAGTACGTTCTGTCGTCATTCATAAAATACTCTGTCTCTGTTCTTTTTATTACTATGCAGCAGTGATAACATTTTATTTTGCCTTAGTGTATAAAGGGATGATACTTAGAAATAAGTGTTGATACTTAGAAATATCTTTCAATCATTTCTACACCTAGAATATATGAAGTTATCGTATATGAACTTTATTATTCAATTGCAATTGTTCTTCATTAGCCAATAAGAACAATGGGATGTAAGTTTCACCCAAACATTTACAAAATTTTATTTGATTTTGATCATGTGTGATAATCTTCGGATTTTTGGATCAAAATATCGTAATTTCCCAACATTTTCACTAAAAACCCGGAAATTAAAACTGCAAACAGAATGAAAAAAGCTTTTATAGAGCTCTTTTAATCAAAATTTTAAGGAAGTACGGTTTTTAAAGAAAATGTCCCAAAATTAATTGTGGTGACATCATTACAATTTTGTTCCTTTTATAATAGAAAGTCTACAAGAAGGGCAAAATCCACTCCCCCTCAGCTTTGAGGAGCTTCGAAAATTCCAGAGTATATAGGGTTAAGTCCACCCAGGCTGTTCTAATATTATATATAAAGACAGGTGTTGATAATTATTAAGCATAAGTAGTCTACCGCATTTCAGCAGTTTTAATTTACACGCATGAATTTTAAAACTTTTTAAAACAGCTGCTGACAGTCAGCATATTTTTTAAAATGAGGGGCCTGAATGATGTGCCTTGGCACATAATCGCTACATATGCTAGATGATCATCTTTAATGTTTATAATTATTATTATTATTTTTAGTAACTATACCTTTTTTTATCTAGACATGAATGAACATAGTTCTAGAAGTCATAGCATATTTTTAATAAACGTTAAACAAGAAAACACTGAAACTCAGAAGAAGTTAAGTGGAAAATTATACCTTGTAGATCTGGCTGGTTCAGAGAAGGTATGCATTTTTATGTATGAATTAGGCAGCCTTTACATAGACCCCTAAATGAGTTTCACCCTAAACTATCTTGCATTTGATTGGTTTCTTTGTATAAATGAATATTATTGTTTAAAGTGGGAGAGCAATTTTTTAGCATAGTTATAAGCTAATAAGCCTGAAGCTACTGTGTGCTCAAAATCACTTCTCCACAATATGTTTCACACTAGTTTCTATTATTTCATTGATCTCTATAGCCTGTTGGCTGCAAATTAGCCTCCACAAGTGAATGCCATTGTGAATTCAGAGGCCTGTAATATTGATTGGTTAAGACAAATTAAACAAATAAAACCGATTCAGCAATTATCGAAGCACTTTGAATATAAACCAAAGAATTGATTTCTGTTTGACAGATATTTTTGTTTGTTATTTAGGTAAGCAAAACAGGTGCGGAAGGAGATACATTAAACGAAGCAAAAAATATAAATAAATCTTTATCAGCACTAGGTAATGTTATTAGTTCCCTTGCAGAAGGTACAAGTTCTTATATACCATACAGAGACAGTAAAATGACAAGAATTCTGCAAGAAAGTTTAGGTGGTAATTCTAGAACAACTATTGTGATATGCTGCTCGCCATCGTCATTCAATGAATTGGAAACGAAGACCACTTTAGCATTTGGACAAAGGTTAGTCAAATTTATCACTTATTGTTTTTATGATTAGACTGATAAGAAGCAGACTATGACATCTAATAAGTGCATGAAATACAGCAATTTATCACTATGGAGGAGTAATTTTTAAGCATAGTTTCTTGCTTTGTAGCCTGAAGCTGCACTCAAATATCACTCCTACACAGTGATTATTTGCTCTTATTTCGAACACATGGTAAATAATCGCTTTTGATGTTGTTTTTTTTGTAAAATTACATCGATTACCTTTTTTGAGCACTTTTCAATTGTGCAGGGATAACGCAGGGACTGTGACAATTCATTATAGTATTCACGATGAAAGGTATCATGTTAACGAGAGTTTACATTCCATTAGCAAGCCTTAGAATCTTAGTGTTTTTTTAGTATAGTTTTCAGCTGAAAACTGTTCAAAAAACACTCCTTCACAGGTGATGTTTGACCGTTATTTTGAGGCCTGCATTTTAAGGCCTGCATTATTATCTTTTTTCAATTGATCAAGCGTCAAAATAACTGTCATCACCTGTGTGGACGCGAGTGTTTTTCAAAAATCACTGATATACTGGTGATGTCCGACAGTTACTTTGAGGCTTGATTTGGTTCTCAGAACCCTTCATGATTTCTACTTACAGTTATTTGTGATGTCAAAACATTGAACTAACAAGCTCAGTACTTGAAAAGGCTACAAAACGTGAATCTATGGTCAAAAACCTTTTCTCCACAGAGATTATTTGTTCTTGTTTCGAGCACTGCTGCTCATACTTGAATAAGAAAGTGCTTGGCAACACTATCTATTCCAGTTTGGTATGATGTGATGCTGGAAGGTGATGAGAACTATTATACAGCAAACCTCAACTCAAATGTTTCTACGTTAATATGTTTCTATCTTTAGAGCTAAGACTATCAAAAATACTGTTGTTGTCAATGAAGAACTTACTGCTGGTAAGTAAAATCTTCAAAATAAATGAAACATGTACAGAGAAGGGACTTGGAAAGTACAGTTTACTGTCGCCATCAATTAATTATGACAGTCGATTGAACTGGAAATATAATGGACAATGTGAAAGTTGTGTAAAAATTTGAAATTTCAACTAAGACAAAAAAATAATTAGCAAGATAATGGGCACAGAAATTTGAATATGTTATGTTTTGGACTTCTCAAGGTCGTTTTCCGCATTTATGTTGTTTCACTTGATGGTGTCTTCTTAATTTCGGACCAAGTATGTAGGTTCATCACCAGATTGCACTGCTGCCTCAACACATTTTCTTGATGGTTGAATCTGTCATACATTATTTTAGTACCCTGGTGTTTGCCATATCATTTTCTTGCAAAAAGTTATCTAATGTGTCTTTGTCCTATACTTGTTCTTCAAACATCTGGGTGCCAGAGATAACATCATTAGCAACTTCCTTGTTATGTTGGATGTGTTTCCCCTATTGAAAATTTTCAGAAACCTTCAGAACTCCTTGATAAAGATGTACATTAGTATGATGTTGTTACCAGTACATGTTTAAAATCATCCTCATTCTGGAAATAAAGTTATGGGCGATAATCTTTTAAACATTGATAACTGGGGGTTATCTATTTTAGGCTATTAATAGCCTAGTAATTATCATCCCTTTGTGGTGGCGGCCAACTTTTCTTATTGAACCATATTCCTGAAGTGCTACCATTACAAAATTAATGCAGTAAAAAACTAGCGTTCTTCACTCTAAACCAGATAGCACCAAAACTGGTTTCATATGCAAAGAAAGGGTGCAAGGCTAGACGATAAGCATACTTATCTACCGCTTAATGTGTTTTTATTGAGGCACCATATCCTGGAATGTTGCCAACCAAGGCTAAAGACAGAGACAGATTATTCCTCATCGGACGCCAACCTGGTATTTCATGGTCTCTGGAGGATTTCTATGACGCTTTAACCACATTCATATTTTTTCCTGTTTATAAAGAATTGACAATAATCAGATTATTTGGACGTTGAAACTTTTCGGTTGTTTTTTTTTATGAGCGTTTGACAATGAATCTCTTTTGGCATCCATTTTGTATTTTTGGGAAGCTTCTTCCACATAGTTTCGAGAAATAAGATAACTAAACGATAAGAGATAACTCATTTTGTTTTTGGGAAACTTCTTTCTTCAGCTTTTGAAAAAAAAATGTGATATGAATATTAAAATGAAATTAAAGATAATTAAGGGTCATAAAATTTTATTACACATTGTTGTGTTTTAAAGTTAATGACTTTATTAACATTAATTATACCCAATATGAAGTTATTTTTCTATTGCATGAAGAATTTCTATTTCTTTTCTAGATTATTTTTTAAATTTTAACAGATGATAGAGCATATAGGACATTCTCTACTTTATAAGTATAAGAACACGACATTGACAATGACAATTTTAGGAAAATTATATCATTTTTATGTACTATGATGTACAATGTAATGTATAATTGTATTGTAATGTGCTTGGGTAAAACTTTTGCTCGATTTGGCTGGCAATGTTCAATACTATCTATTTGATTGATGATCCCATATTTGACTTTTACCAAAAGTGTTTTCTTTACTGTGAATAGCTCATTGAGTGCAATTTTTTCTTTTCCTACAGATGAGTGGAAAAAACGTTATGAAAAAGAAAAGGATAAGAACGGTAAACTAAGAGCAATGCTTCAGCATTTAGAGAAAGAATTAGATCGGTGGAGGAAAGGTAAGATCTGTTTTTTTATTATGAAAACTATGTATTCATTTGACTGACCAGCACCCAATGTGAACATTTTCAAGTATACTGTCGTGAACTTTACACAAAAGGCTTCTAAAGATAATCAACTAGCATAAGTAACAATAATGTGCCTAATATTATTGGCCTAACTGACCAATTTATATATATATAATCAAACATCCACTCAAATCTGTTCAGGAATATTGACCACGGGTTTCAAAACATTTACATCGAATAATGTTTCAAAACATTTGAATAAGTGCATGTGTGAATTGAAACCGCTGATCAAAACGTTTGGATTGATTTAGTATAGCAATATATGTTAAGCTCGTGAACTTTCAATTTATCCACAATTTTGACAATAATTTACCATTATGAACTTTTGCTAAGGCACTTTTATTTAAATTGCTATGTGATAAAATACATATTTTATTCCACTTGGATCGCTTGAGTGGTTCAAATGTTAGAGCACTTCAATTTAAAAAATTTCAAGCCTGAATCTTTTAATTCTGTAAAGTGTTGGCCACGGTTTGTTACTTCACTGATATCCAAAAACCTTTTTTCCAAGGTTTGGATCTAGGTTTGGAGCTCTTGTCGAAGATATTGACAAGTCTGAAACTTTTTCGTTGTACTTTCAAGGAAGAAATTTCCGCGAGAAGATGTTTTCTTGCAAAAAATTGTTTATGGTCAATTTGCGACATTAAATTCTTGTGAAAAATTGGTTATCTGCCTATAACAGTAAATAATCAAATCTGATTTTCCCAAGCCTTTTTCTGTTTCGTTCCCGTTCTATTTTCCCACAAAGTTAAACTGAATTCGACTTGTTTCGGTGTCTCATTATGGAACAGAAAGAAAAGAACAAAAGAATAATTAGCTGAACAACCAATCATTTGTTATTTCCTTTCCCATTCCAGATGTAAACAGGACAAGTGGAACTGGGTTGAGACTCAGATTTGATTTAAATATTTTCATTTTCTAAAATATAAGAAAGTAGATTTTCATAGAAACGTATTTGCTAATGTAATTGCAGATGACGAAGTTTAAGTAAAATACATATTGATATACATAGATATAATTCTATATACTTCCTTTGTAACTGTCCATCTGCTTTCATCTCATCTTATTCATAATTCATCGTGTATGTAGAAACATTTACAGTGATACTATCAAAGGTTTCCCAGCTGGCACAGGGATAAACGAATTTGCAAATTTGTTGCAACGCTGTTTGATCAAGACGTACCTGCTGGTTCTGGGCTCTTTGAAAAATTTATTAAATACTCATGAAAAATTTGTTGACGGTCAATTCGCAAAATTAAATTCTCACAAAAAAATTGTTTACGGTTAATTTGTGAAATTACATTCTCGCAAAAACCCTCTTTTTTGCAACTCGCAAAATTAAAGTCTTGCAAAATTTTCTTCCATTAAAGTATTTGATTTACATTTGAAATTACATCATCAGAAGTTTCGTTACTACAAACAAAAACAAAGGCATAGAACTGGAATAAAAATAAAAAAATTAAATATTTTTTGTATTGTAGGAGAAGATGTTCCTGTTAATGAGCAAATGAATACAGCTGATAGAAAAAGAACGGTGGAGATGCTTGAGTTAATGGATGCTCAAAACACTGCAAAAGAAACTACTACGGTTGCAAAAGTATCTGAAACTGAAAAGAAAAGTTTTGATGAAGAGCGAACTAAATTATATAAACAAATTGATGAAAGGGTAATACTTCAGAGGTTGAAATTTGTGTCCATAGTATCTTTGGAGCATCGTGTCAATGATTTTGAAATTGCGTGATTATTCAAGGAATATACTAGTCTACTCAATTTTAAGTTTGTGCATGCCTGCACTTATTTCAAACCCTACTTGTTGTGTGACCATTATTAGGTACATTAGGTAAGCTGGATTTCCACTAGGTGAAACTTTGCTGTGAAAGCCAAAAGAAGACATTCCATTGTTAGAAATTGATGTCACATAACAACGTCAAAATATCTCAAAACAATGTTACAGCATCGCTTTGAAGGTCCTTTTAGAGTATTAAATAAACATCAGTCCTTGATGTACATGTTATGTTCGAATGCACTCATTCACAGGTGTTTGTGATAGTGAATTCCGTCCCGAGAACTGAGCATAAATATTGCTCATGGAGAAGAGGGTTAAGTAATTTCTTGAGATTGATTCTTGTGCTTCTTGTGCTTCTTGAATTAGTTAACTTACCTTTGCTGTGGGACTGGAGTAGTGAATAATACATGTGTTTCTAATATATTTTTTCAGGATGATGACATTCAAGCACAATCTGGCACAATTGAAAATCTAAAGGGGCAAATAACAGAACTTGAAGAGGTAAATTTTCACTGTTTAGTTTGGGTGTGGGATATTTCTTTCAGAATGCCGATCTGATGTCATTATTGTAGGTAAGTTCAGTTGACAGGAACTTGAGACTTTGTGTTTGTATTTACTACAAAACCTTTCTGTTAACTTTCAATGTCCATTATGAACTCAATCAAACATTATGAATTTTCGGTTAAAACATGGTGATTTTTGTTTTTACAGTGCAACTAATCGACACTGCTACGGAGTGTTTAACTTTAGGTTGAAAGGAGTATGAAATAAAGTTAAATATAAATTTTGCACAGAACGGAATATTCAACAATTAAGCCTGACCCACTTATTAAATTTACCAGCACCGAACATATCAAGGAGCATAGGTGGATTTCAACTTACTGAAGAAGGGGCATGCGCAGAAAGAAAGTTGCACTGCATTTGCGCATGCTTCTATTTAGTAAGTTGAAATCTGGGCATACAAAAGAATGTAAAATAATTTGATGTTTTTCTCTTTCTGGGAGAGAGAGTGATTAACAGGTAATAAAATGTTGGATTTTCATACAATTAAGTAAAACCTGAAGCCGCACTTAAAAGTAACTTGATCACAGTGATTATTCCCAGTGGACAAAAACATGTTCAAAGTCAGCAGAAAGCGTTGTTCTAGTGTCTATACTGTGAACTTTGAACAAGTTTTTGCCCATAGGGTATTTGTATTTATTTCAATCACTGTATTGTAATTTGTTTGTTCTAGATGCTTGTATTTACTAAAGCTAATGCCGAAAGTTTAGAGGGACAAGTTGGTTCGATAGCTAAAGAACATGATGCATCTAAGAATGAAGTTAAGGAAGTTTTACAAGCATTAGAAGAACTAGCTGTCAACTATGATCAGAAGCTACAAGAAGTTGACCAAAAGAGTAAAGACAATGAAACATTGTTAGAAGATCTAAATAAAGAACAAACTAATCGACAGTCCTTATCTAAGGAACTTGAATCGTTACAAGAAAAAATGAATTTAATGACGAGGAAAGTTACAGAGATTACTAACACACTACTTGGTGAACTTGTAAGTAAAAATACTCTTTGTGCTGAGTCAGCAATTTTAACCTGGGCCAGGTTTATCTACCTTTCTTCACGGATGCTGACTTATTTTACCCTTCTAAAGGTTATTTTTCACTAGGGTGAATAATTCACTGTGAAAGCCAAAAGAAGATATCCTATTGGTAGAAATTGATGTCACACGTACAATGTGTGACATCAATTTTTACCAATGGAATGTCTTCTTTTGACTTTCGCAGCGATTTTTTTGCCATTTAGAAATCAACCTTAAGAGTAGTGTTAATGATTTTGCAACGGATCGCTCTTATAGTCATTATTATAGTCAACACTCTTCGTCATACACACACATGGTGAGAGAAGCGTGTAAAATGTGTAAGGTGTCAACAAAAAACGTGAATAGTATTCAGACACTATTTATTGCTTGTTGAAAACTATATGTTTGGTTATACATATGTATTCCATGACTTAAAATACTGTTTCATGTCAAAAAGATTTGCTGACGTCAGTAAATTTTGCCAATGACGTCATGAAATAATATTTTTTGATTTTTTTTTACATGGTTCAAATACTGACTGCATTATTACAGGGCTCGAAATAACAGCCGGTCATCACTGTGGAGGAGAGATTTTTTCAGAATATTTCAGCCAACTTGGCTGAAAATATTCTGAAAAATCTATCC
>JAULBZ010004686.1:0-14408 GCA_032360805.1 Neoturris breviconis | reverse complement strand
TTTCCCATCTGCTTATAATACTAAGTGATTTACACATAAGTTTTCCCAAACAAAAAAATAAAATATTTTGTTGCTTTCGTACATACTTTTTCGTCATCTTTCCCTGTTTGATTTTAGAAGTTAACATGACAGATATATATATCTTCAATATATATATATTTTATAGAATCTAGCAGTGGCTTTACTCTATGGTGTTACAACGACATTGCAATGCGAACTAGCTGTTGAAAATGTATGGGGCACATTCTTTACATTCATCGTGGATTGTCTAAAACTTGGAATGAGAAAGGAAAAAGATAAAATAGAAACGCGCAAGAAGGAGGAAGAAACCTCTATGCTATTCACTTATGTGTAAAACTTAATTTTGTACTTGTGCAAACTAAATGCCTTTTATGTATATGGCAAGCATGCAGAATCATCAGGTAAAACATTCCGAAAACTGTTGTGAAGAGGCGCAAAATTCACTGGAACTAAAGGCTTTAAGAAACACAAAAATTGGGTAAATACTATTACAAAAAAGCTCATGAAAGTGTTATAATACTTAGATATTTTTTGGAAACAATGTAATCAAATGACTGACAGCTAGTCAAAACTGATTTGTTTACACGGTGTGTAGTAATACAGAAAACGCTTTTAAGGAAAAGTGACAAAAAAATAAAATATGATGAAAATGTGACAAAATTAACATGATGAATATACAAAATCTAATAAAATTGTGTCTTTTTAAGATTTTTTGCAAGGATTTGTTAATGAGTTAATCCTCTCAAAATCTTACCAAAATCTTCCCAGGATCTTATTCTGGATAATGAGTAGGATTTTGAAGTAATTTGGTTAGTATTGGTTCCAGGATATTAGAAGTATTGTTGTCAGATCTTAATAAGATCTTAATAAGATCTGATCCTGTAACCCCTATTAATGTGGTGATTGTTTCAACAACCCCTCCTATACTTTAGTAGGTAACTTTAGGATGATTGGCTTATACGACTAAACATTTTAGGACATTTCCTATAACTTATCTAGGATTATATTGAAATTTTATTTTGGTTTCATAGCTAGGATAATCTTTCCTTAGTAACCAAATTTTTGACAGATGGCGAAAACATTTTTTCTCAAAAGATATTTTTCTTATTATTTTTGCTTGAATAATGTAGTGACAAATTTTGGTGACAAAGATATTTTCACCTGAATAATGTTTTTTTGCACCATCTGTTTCGCTTTGATGACGTCATCATAATTAATGACGTCATAAAAGATAATTATGGCAAAAAAATTATTATCTTCTGACCTAGCATTCTAGAAAGGGTCAACACCACAGCATGGTTCCATCAGTATCTCCCAGTATTGAGGAGAAACGGCCCAGTATTAATAGGGCTAACTTTTATCAGATCTGATCAGATCTTGCACAAGATCCTATCAAATTTTTATCTATTTAATATTATATTTAATTTGTAAGTTTACAAGTGAATCTAAAACTTCCTTATTCACATATCTCAGCCGGCAAAAACCTGTTCAAAGTCAGAAAAATAACGTTAGAACAACGTTCTTTGAACAGGCTTTTGCCGGCTGGGTATGGAAACAATGAGACTGAGATTCTCTTATACAATTCTTTATTCATGGTAATAATACTACATACTACTCTGATGGTAGTCAAACCTCAACTGTCCTGAAAACGGGGAGGTGACCTAGATAATCTCAAAACCTAGTTCTCGACCTCAATCCCTTTTGTCTCACTTGCCTCACACAGTTATGTCGGTGCCTAAATACAATGATGACGAAAAAGATGTTGTTTGCGATACCGAAACGAAAATACCATCGGGATCCATGGATTAATATATCCATGTTGTTGAATGCCTCGATAGAACAGGCAAAGAGGACAACGCAATTGAAAGCTGGTTTTGCTGCATTAATCGAACGACAGTTGACCAATGCAACTCCATGACAACAAGATTGCTGACTGGAGAAACATACAGGTACAGGTTAGCAACAAGAGCATCATGGGAGGAAAACAGTGAAAAAGCAACACTCAAGCCAATTAAAGAGGATTTTCAGTTTTAAAAAAGGTGATTAGTAAGCTATAAATATTATTCTAGGAACTCATGGAGAAAATTCAATCAAACTCTTTGGCACATTTTATTTTTGCCGATAAGACGTCAATTTGCTGTTATTTGGGGAAAAATATTTTAAGACGGGGGTAATTTTCTAACTTTTGATAGTTCAAACATATTTATTTATATTTTAGTAAACCTACGAGTATTTGCATTTAGAATATTTTGATGAACATATGGATTGAGGTTGGATCACTATTAGCCCATGAATAAGCTCAATATTTGTAAAAAATAAAAGACGGGGGTTAAAACCTTTTGACCTATGGGGTTGCATCGCTATATTCAAATTAAGGTAGGCGTATTATACATGGATAGATTGCCCATTTCGTGTACTTAAAGATTCTCTCAAGTTTATGGAAATATTGTACATTTTCAGGGGTCTTACCCTCGGATTTTACAAAAATGCATTTTTACAGATTATGTGACCTCCATAGCTTTAAGGGGTAATTAACGTAACACATGCGTTAGCAACTCGAAAAATATCACATTAACGCTAAGGGACATAACTAGTCATGCGACCATCAAAAGACGCCTTAATTGCCTTGAGCAAGAAGAGCAGCTGTGGAACAGAACTTCTCCACAGAGGGTTGCATAAGAACTAAATGGTACCACAGCTGCTAAAAATGGGAGACATAAATATAAATACATTCCACAAGATTTATATTGAACATATACATATTCTAGTATGTGTAGATGAACTCTTAAATATCCCCCAGCTTTAAGAAGGTAGCAGTGGCTTTGTGGGATGCAGAACACCATGTTCAGACATACTGCCAGAATGTCCATTTATTCGTTCATCACAGCTTTCTGGTTTGCAAAAATTGTTACCATGGTTACTACAAAGTGTGTGAGACATAATTATCTTAATCTGATATTTCTCATATTTTCGTTTACGTCGTAATTATCAACCAAAACAAATGTTATGTTAGCCACCATATTCTGTAGGTAGTTTTGCAAGGAGTAGATCATGAGGTAAACAATCAAAAGCTTTTGAAAGATCCATTAGAATCGTACAAATTTTCCCTGAGCCATCTAGACATGCTTGCCATTTCTGTGTACGGGCAGTGTATGACATACATGGCAATATACCGTCCTTATCTTATGAGAAGATATAGCCTTTCATGCCATCTTGGGCTTAACAATACTTCCAATCTTGATGATTTGCTGGTCTACAAATCAATGGACATTCTGGCAGTATGTCTGAACATGGTGTTCTGCATCCCACAAAGCCACTGCTACTAGTTAATCGCATAATTGGGAAAGGTAATGAATTAGGAAATTCCTTGCAATGGTATGAATCGTGTGACATCATGTCGTTTTTAACAAATGGTAACACGTGATCTCGTAACAAATCTTGATCGGCTGTTTTATACGGTTCAGATGTTTTGCTTCTGCGATAATGATTACTTTGTATCGCATCAAACACTAATTTTGTTATTGTTGTGTTTTTGTTGTTACGAAAACAAAACATGCCAGCAAAAATCTGCCATGTATTATGGTGCGGGTTATCTCGCATACAGTGAAACAAAATATTACTTTCTAACCATTGCTGTACGGCAGCATACTCTCTTTCAACAAAAGGAGAGTCAACGTCACGTGAGCACATGACATCAACCGTTTTATCTCCTATCGCTAAAAATCTCCATTCTCTACCATTAATCTCAGATAAATCTCCATAATGGGGTATGGTTCGAATATCACAAAATTGCAGGTTTTTATAGGTCGCTTTAAGAGTTTGTTTGCGATCTGTTGGGAAGTTCTCATCGTGATACACACGTAACACCCAGTCCTTATATAATGCAGATAACATTGCTTGTTTTGCTAAATATTCCAAGACGTCGGCCCGCTTAGGATCTTGAGCCCACGATCCATACAAGCTATAAGACAATACTTTTGTATTCATTATTACTTCATTAGATTGTGCGCAATTATCAAATATAATTTTAGTCTTGTTGCGTATCGACAAAATAATGATATCGTTCTTGTTGGAGTACACCTTAAAAATCTTCCGGTGTATATTCCAGTCTTCACTATATGTGAAGAGGGTTATGCCTATTATAGAGCATGTATAAATCGCTAGGTACAGTATGTTTCTTTTTAAAATCTTCATTATTGCTTGACGTTTGAAAGGGACAATCCGTTCTAAAGAAAAAAAATATTAGTCAAGCCTATTAAATACAACGCTTCCACATATAAGTTCCAGCAGTTAAATTCTAACATTTGCAGTATAATTTTGTACATTATCCTATCGTGAAAGACTGCATTACAATTTCGCTTGGGGAATATTTTATACGATGAATTTTGTAACGAAGAAAATCCTATAACTTGTATAACCAAATATACAACTGGTGAAATACAACAAATGCAGTAAGTCATTGAGAAAAATATGATGACTACAGCACAAAACATGTGCTTACAATACAATTTTTAGAAATCTCAAAACGATTCTTATTTGTAACATTTGTAACATAGGGAATTTATAATAACATATGAATGGAGATCTTGTTATTGGACGCCTGGATAGGCATAATTCATTAAAGAACAACAAAAGGATTGCATACAAAACATGATTATGCTGGCCTATGAAAGAGAATACTCAATTCTTATAGCTACATTAACTTCCAAAATATTGAGCGGGCAAAATTTCGGCGAAGTTCAAAACGGGCATTCCGCATTAGCCGTCCGTTACGTCACTTCATTTTTATGAACCGGAACCCCATGCACCAGGAGCGGCCAACCACTCACCTTCTGCAATCAAGGTCAAAAATAATGGAAAAACTTGTGAATTTTAAAGGTTAATATAAACCACAAGTAAAACATAAGTGCGGAAAATAACCATGAGAAGTCCCTTGAGGTTTATCTCAGAGGTTTATCCGAGTATACCTAAGACCTAGAGCTTAAGATCTTAGGTCTTTTTACAAATTCGACAAATTCTCTTGATTCCAGCAGCCTAGTACCCAGGCTCTTGGAACATATTCGAACTTTCTTTCTGATCACCTTGCTAGTAAAAATTTAAGGCTTTTTGTCAAAGTTTAAATTCCGAATGTTTGCACGAATTTCCCTTTTTACTAAATATATATAACCACGATTGTGGTACTCGTCCAGAAACTATGTCAAAATCTGCAAATTAGTTTACCGCTATTAGACGTGCAATAAATAGATTTTGAAGGTGAAAAGTAGAAGACCATGGGAAACTATATATCATATACCTCGGGAATGTTTAAAATGTTATCGCTTTTCAAATAATTCTACGTCCTGTAGGTTTATATTTACAAAAACTTTCAAATAAATTAAGGCATCTCTTCGTTAGGCCTAACAACAGTAAAACGACAATAAAAACAAATTAGAAAACGGAAAAATTCGGCGGGATATATTTTTCGTAAAGTTGTTATTTCGGTGTATTAAAATTTGGCACACTTTTTCCTTATATAGGTCTGACATAACAATATATAAAGTCAATACCCTGGCTATAATTAACAAACCAATCAACCAAGGCAGACCGAGAGAGAAAGATAGAGAATATTACCAACCTATATCAAATATTCGTATTTACTTGTCTTGGCCATAATGCTTAAGTTATACTTACAATATATAACGTTTAAAAGGAAAGTGGGACCTGACCATACTGATATAACACTTACTCACAATGCCTTTTCTTTCTTTTCTTTTTTACTCGTTAACATCATTTCTTTTTAATCATTTTTAAATATTTAATTACACTTCTTTTAACACATGAATTTATGATTAATCGTTCGTTATATTTGATATGGAGTTTGCTGGCAACCTCGTTTCCAGGGCTTCTTGCCTTTTCGAACACGGAATAGCGGCGAAGAAAGCCCTGACCTCGGCTGGCATACAATAACCACTATATGTGGTTATTTTAAAAACAACCCGATTGGTGGTCTTAACTTGATGACCTATGTTTCTATTCCATAATACAGAAATGAGTGAGGCAGAAACACTTATAATAATAATAATAATAATAAAATCAATAGACTTCACGAAAGATCATTAAGAGTTGTTTATAATGATTATGAGACTTCCTTTGAAAATTTACTGATTAAAGATGATTTTTTCTCTATCCATCATCAAAACATACAAAGGCTTGTTTTGGAAATATATGAAAGTTCCAACAGTCCAAGTTATAAAGGAATCATGAAAAATTTATTTACTAGAAAGACTTGTTATAAAAACTGTACTTTAGATTTACTCGTTCCGTCGGCCAAGAGTGTCCGCAATGGAAAAAACTCGTTAAGGTTAGTTCCTTGTCTTTCTGTGTGACTTTTTAAACATTAAAATATCCATGTTTCCTTTTTTATCAAATACTAACATCATGTATTAATGGAAAGCTAAAAGAATAAACTTTCCAAATATGGAATTGTTTTGTTGGAATGTTTTGCAGGTGGGAAGAAATATGAAACAATGTAAAAATCGACTTTTTTTGTATTTAATGTTCTCTTAAAATTCTTTATCGTTTTTCGAGAATAACAACGCCATCGTGTTCAGCATAAATTATTCTGAAAAACGGTATCAGGGTTTACTATTTACATTAAGTCAACCCCCGTTATTTTAAGAACTATTTCTTTTTTACTTATCTTCAGGGGGTTGTAACTTTTCAAAAAATAAATTTAAAAAAAAAAATGTCGTACAGTTTTGAAGTCGTTAATTTTTGGCACTCTTTAATGTTGTTACCTTGACAACAAGACGAATATTTCTGAGAGAGAAAGGAAATTAGTGTTGCAAATTACGTAACATTTTATTCCGAGATACGAGCGTTTTAATATTTCAACTCGTTCGATATAATAATTAATTAATACAAAAGGTTTGATCTTTTAGGATAATTTGCATGGTGTCTGTATTGTTATTCTTTTCTTCTCTATAAAAATGCTGAAACATATAGTATTAATATTGGCGAAAAGATCACGAATTATCTGCAAAACTAATGAGCCAAAAAAGGATCATTCTTAATTTTATCCCGTTTAAGTTGGAATATGAAAAATCTAAAATATATGTCAGAAAGGACTTTTAAAAAATATAGAAAGGGTTTTTTTGAAGATTTTATGAAAAAACCCAGGGAACTATTCTTAAGATACTTTGGGCCTTTAATTTGGAATTCTATTCCTATAGGAATAAGAACCATAGACACTTTTGTAGCTTTCAAGTCAGAAATCGTGAAATGGAAAGAGTTTCTAGCAGGAGTGGTTTTGTAAACATCACAAGATAGGTTTTTCATGATTCCCATTTCTTTGATAATTCGATATTTTAGTTATATTGACTGCGTTATTTATAATTTCTGTAATTTATTTAAAAAATTGAGTATATACGTCGGTGTAAATAGGCCAGTACAATATGTGTATTATGCCTTACAAAATGTTATGCAATATTATGTAAATTATTACCGAACTTAAATAAAGAAAACCTAACCTAACCTAAATCAAATATAGGCTTATATTGAGATGACGGATTCGTAGTGTTCAATACCATGCAAGTTCCACAAATAGAGAAGATAAAAGACATCACAACAATATCCAAAGAGTTTAGCTTGTAAAAGATTGTATTACAAACCAACTCAAAGATAGTAAATTTGTTAGACGTCACATTAAACCTGACAAACAGAACGTATTACTCATTCAAAAAACCTAACGACGAACCATTGTATATAGATATTATGTCAAATCACCCTCCCACTATCATCAAACACATTCCAACAGCTGTAAATCGAAGAATAACCGACTCGTCATGCAACGAAGATGTGTTTAACAAAACCAAACTCTGCTACGAAAACATCCTAAAACATGTAGTTATGTCGGCAAAATGACGTACGTCAAAGAAAACACACCGACTAGAAGAAATAGAAGCAGGAAGATAATTTGGTTTAACTCCCCGTTCAGCAAAAACGTCCAAATTAACGTTAGGAAAACCTTTCTACAACTTGCCGAAAAACACTTCCCAAAGAACCATCGATATCACAAGATATTCGACAGAAATAACTTGAAAGTGAGTTACAGTTGTATGGAAAATATGAAAAGTGTGATTAACAAACACAACGCAAAGATCATTAACGAGAACATTGACAAACCGCAGGCTGGATGCAACTGCAGGAAGAAAAATCAGTGTTCCCTAAAAAACAAATGCTTGACTCGCAGTGTAGTATACGATGCCAGCGTAACTATCAGGTGACGGTAAAGTCGAAATAAATTACATTGCGCTAACGGAAGGAACTTTCAAAGATCGTTATTACAAACACAACCTCTCGTTTTGAACTGTCACAATAAAGTTAGGAACTGAAGGAAAAGAACCAAGCATAAGCCATTAATTGGAATATAATTACAATAGCCAAACCATACAGCAGCGTTCCCAAACGATGCAATTTATGTATAACAGAAAAGTTACACATCATTAAAAACCACAATGCAAAGCTTTTAAATACTCGGAATTAATATCAAAGTGTCATCATGAAAACAAGTTTTATATAATATAAAAAACTATTCTAATTGACATCACTTAATTTTTGTAAAATGTATTTGTAAAAACATTGTGTATTCAGTTCTTCTGAAGATTGTGTAGAAACGTGAAACTTTAAGTAACAAAAGAATGAGTAAAATGATACTGTTTTGTTTTTAATTCTACCAAATATATACAACGCTCTACGTCTAGAGCTCTTTACTTAATAGTGATACAAGAATTACTTATGTCTATGTATATATATATATTTTTCAGTATGGTACGAAGAAACCTATATCAATTGCGAGGTTACTGACTCAGTACTCTTCTTTGTAAATGCTATTCTTGAGATGGTTCCTAAGTAATATGTATATTTAGTATATGCATGCTTGTATGTACTACATACCACTGAATTTAACTTGAATGCATAAAGGCATCTGATATGCGTATTAATTCTATATTGTTGAATATCTATTTATAGCATTTATATGGTGTTAAATGTAATATTTTTTCACGAGCATTAGAAAAGGAGTATGTAGATCTGGAAATGTCAAAAGTATAAATATGGCTGTTACTTTTTTCTATTATGTTGTCCTTCTTGTATTAAAACATGTCATGTCCTTCATGTGGATATTTCTTTACAATCATCAGCTGTCTTCATACAAATACAGCAGCAATGATTTTTAAACAGTGTCTGTTATTTTATACTGCTATTAAGTTATTCTAACCATCATTGGAGGGGATGTGAATATTGATCTCTGATCAGGTTACTAAAATTTATTTTATTGCTATATATTTACATGAACTAGGTTTGCTTTTCGTTGATTTGTTTTTATTGTGACTGTTTTAGGTATTAGCCTGAGCCTGTTCATATGGAGCTGAGCTGACCCACTTAACCGGGCTGGCTCGGCTAGCCGAGATGTTTTTCAGCCCGCATTCATATGATACAATTCCATCCCGGCGATATGGGATGGGACTTTTACAACTTTAAACTTTATAAAAATGTCATAACAATGCAATTGAAAGATTGAACAAGGTGAGTGGGCCCGGTAAACCGGGTTGGCTCAGTTGTGTGTTTGTTTATATGGACATTTTTTATCACACCTTACCAGGTTCTTGGCTAATCCAACCAAGATTTCAACTAGGCAGGCTGGCTCATTTTTCATTATTAGCACATTTCATTTTTTTTATGTATTTCTTAAGATGAGTTAGATCAACCAGGCGATTTCACCCACTTCTTCATGGTTTTAGTGATGGTCTCCCTACAATGGCTCTTATTTACTTATATATATATTGTATTTAATTTATATACCTATTTATAACTATGTTGCAAGATATAGTGCTATTGATCTATACATTCTTGTCTATCTATCTCTATCTAAGTGGATAGATTTTAAACACCAAAGTAGAGTCATTTTTGGATTATCCTACAATAAAAACAAAAAAAATGCTTCTTTGGCTGCCTAATATAGTTGTTGTTTATAAATGTGTAAACTATATTTATAAATTAAAAAAATATAAAAATTACTTGATATAATTTTCAAACTTATTTTGTATTACTTTATTCATTGTAATTTGTACAGTACAATTTTCTGGGATATATTCTTACTTCTATTACTTTTATCTCATCTACGGAAAAAGTCTGTGAGTGGAGAAAAAATGTTCCTACAAAGTTTTATTGCCGTTTACAATCCCAGTGAGCATAAACGTGTTCAAAGTCATTAGTAAAAACGCTAGAACAAGGTTAAAAAAGTTGTTGTAGCGTGTTTACTGCAGACTTTGAACAAGGTTTTGCTTGTAAGAGTAGGTGCAAAAAAAAATATTTTTGGCAAAATAAATTTTCTTCCAAAACTATATACCAATAAGTTTTTCAAGTAAAAATAATAATAAGAAAATTTCATTTTGACCCCCAAATAAAATTTAGACAAAGTCACCAACTTTCAGGTCAATCGGACTAATATAAAAAAGTTATTGCATCAAATGGGACTGCCGAATCCTCCACCCTCCAGCTCGAATTGGGTTTACTTTACTTTATTGTTGAGGCACTTTAGCATCGATTATACGATCGTGAGGCGGCATCAGTCAAAGATTCCCGTTAAAAGTGCTAAAACAGCAGATACACTGAAATATTGAGCTATGACGTCACTAACATTGGCTAAAAATTGCTAATTTAGCACTTTTAGTGGTAAGTCCTGACCGATACCGCCTCACAATCCTGTAAACCAAGCTAAAGAAGAATTCTCTAAAGTTAAGGATGTGCCTCCATCAAGCTTCTAAGCCCAAACTAATTTCGAGAAATATATTTTTTCATTTAATCAACTATTCTCTTATTATAAAATTTAATTATTTAGTTTTTGCACAGTAGTACTGAAATTTGTACATTAGATTTAACGTTTCCTTCATTAAAAAGACCTTTTGAATCGGCCTTAACTACATTTTTATATTCACCAAACGCCTATATCAAATTAAAATTTTCACTTACATGATTGTAGGTTGGAGTTTAAAATGCACACAATATGGATGTTCGTATTTATTGTATTCAATGTCAACACTGCTTGTCAGTATGATCATTCATTTCTGCGTGGCGAATACTACATAATCATTTTGCACAACTTGTTCACCGATGAAACTGGTTCCAAATATGATGATAACGCTATTCGATTACACTTAAAGATAAGGTCAGTTAATCTATGGTTACTTATATCACTAGATATTAATACGGTCGTTCCGATGTCCGATGAAAGCATGTTGGTAATGTGAGGGTTTACAAGCAGGCTTTATTATATTCTCTATAAATGCAAGATTGTATCTGTTTACTAAGCTGAGAATCTGAAATTCGAATGTTTGCCTGACGTACGTCTGTCTGTCCGTCCGCACTATCCTTCGAAACTACCCGATCGTTTTTCTTAAATTTTGACCGAAGTGACAAAGCGCAACCAATGGTATCAAAAAAATGTAGGAAAAGTGGCCTCGCCCATTTGCCTCGCTCATGCGACTTGGGCTTTTTTGAGAGTATGTTAAACCGAAATTGCCTGGAGAACTAAATTATATCACAATCCTATGAAATATCTGCATCACCCATTCGACTCGTTCATTTTAGAGCTTCCTTAAGGGAATTTGAATTGTAAAAATACAACCGCTATACCTTTTTGACTGAAGTTTGATATTCTAAATCCAAATCACCTTGGAAATGAAATGATACCAAATTATTTGAAAAATCTGTCTCACTTATTCGGCTCCATTTTCAGGGATTTTGGAGGGATTTCTGACCAATAAAACTAGTAGCGTTTTACGTAGTCTGCTGAACGTTGGTATTCTAAACCAAAATCACTTGAAGCACAAAACAATATATTAATTTTGGATAAAAATGTGCCTCGCTTATTAGCCTCACTCATTGTTACTCTGTACCGAGAAATACAAAGCCCAAGGTCGATATGCAGACCGAGCTTATATTGACCGAGGGCTTGTATTTCGAGGTCAGAATAACAAAACAGTTAGTATTGGATTTAATAACTGGCAGAATTAGTATGAAAAACAGCTCTTTTAAGTTCTTAGTAAAAAACAGGTCTGTAGGACACAGTAAACATTCGAGTTTTTATAAAACAAAAATGTAAATATTCAAAAACTAATGGCTAAAAAAATGGCTTGTTTGCCATCATAATTTAATTAAATTCTAGCGTTGTAACTTATAACTATAAATCATACTTATAACAAGTCGCAATACTTATAACTATAAGACATATTTATACGGTGGCTTGCTTGGCTTGTGCCATCGTAGTTTTATTTAAAATTTAGCGTTACTTATAACTATAAGTCTATAAGTCCATGATAAGTCATACTTACAACTATAAGTCACAGCTATAACTATACGTCATACTTACAACTATAAGTCATACTTATAACTACCTACTTTTAACTATAACTCGTACTTATAACTGTAAGTCATACTTATAACTATAAGTCATACTTATAACTATAAGTCACACTTATAACTATAAGTCATAGTTATATCAATAAGTCACACTTATAATTATAAAATCATACTTATAAATGAAATTATGCATGGCACAATCAAGTCACCGTAGAACAACTATTATAGAGCGTTCAAAGTAAAAGCAAAATTTCTGATTTGGTAGCTTCGAACGTAGGAGTATTGTTTATTATTTTCATCAAAAATATTTCAGCTGTTTCTAAACGTTTATCTATTTATATTTGCACAACAAAAAAGTTGGCTAGCTCTTATTTGTTTCGGCTACCGATGTTGTGATGTATTCAATAGACTATACTATACGTAAATAAATCTATGTAAAAGCGAAAAAACGCATCGTATACAAATTACTAAGTTACTTGAAGAAGGATAGAATAATTTGTCGGGTTTGATATATGGAATTTTACGTCATCATCTGAGCTTAAAAACTCTGTTTGTTCTGTTGTTTGTTAGAAGCTGCATGTCCAGATGCTAGGTAAGCTGCTTATACTTTGATTGTTTGATCGTTTGATGCTCATTCAAGTGAATAACGTTGAATGATTTGTTTCCGCTTTTTTTTATGTTTTAAGCTACAATTATGGTTGCTTAGAATACAGAACTGATACTGGTCTGTACAAAGCCCAAACTTAGTCAACAATTTTAAGCCAATCAAATTCGTGTATTTCCCATATTGGCCCACTGAATATGGCTGCCAGTTAATAGAACAATTCCATGCAAACATTTCGACACAAATAAATTGACGCTAGTATCTACTATGACGTAATCAATAATATTGGATTTTCGGTCTGTAGAATATTGTCTTGCAAACCACTAATGCTTATGATATGAAGGTTGGTACACTTACTGCACATTTAAATGTAAAAACTTGTCATCAGCAACAGTAGATTTGCAGTTTGTAAAATGTTTTATCTGGTCTGTAACATAGGAAATCTGTTCAACACTTTTCATGTATTTTATTTATTCTTTCTACAAATGCTTACCTGCTAAAAGGATGGGCTAGCAACAACAGAAACTGCAATAAACAAAATTTTGTATTTCCAAAATAATTGCCCCTATTCAGAATTAAGAAACCCCCGGAAAAATAACGTAAATATCCAAAAATATATTTCATAATTCTAATCCTTAGTAAACGTTAGAAATAATCACAAAATGGCAATACCATACCATTAATACAAAAATGCATTAAAGTAGAATTTCTTCGCATTCAAAAATCATATGATGACGTCATGAAACAAATGCTTACCTTAGCACATATTTCCGTTGACCATGAACTACAATCATATCAAGCTTCATGAACTAAACATTAAGCAATGAAAGGTTATCATTGAGACAGTTTTTTCAGCCTCAAAAAAGCCCAGTCTTTTTAGTGATAAAATTAACATTAAATATCTTAAATGTCTATGCCTTTAACAATTTATGAAAAAAACTGAATGTCCTTATTTTGAATGATAACCTTCTAGCATAGGTTATAGTAAAACATTTCCATATTTCCCCAGTGGCTATAATAATATTCTACATCCATCCTTTCCTATATAAATAAATCCTATATCGTCGGATATACGCTAAATAATTACACACTAGTGCGTACAAACGCCCCGATTTCATATTTAGCAATAAAATATGGTTGTTTCTCTTTAGATATTTCCTTGAAAATGAATACTATATTGACAACAGAATTCCATTGGGTTATGTTTCGTTTAATATCTGTAATGATTCATTGTTGATGGTTGACAAGTTAATGCATTTATTACTGAATCCATTTTACACACCGACTCAATCTCTACTGGTGGATAGACATTGTGATAAAAACATGAGTGATTGTCAGGAAAATATTTGCAGCTGTAAAATTTGTAAATGCAGCAGATATTCCT
>JAULBZ010004685.1:0-14408 GCA_032360805.1 Neoturris breviconis | reverse complement strand
TCTTTTAAAAAGTTGACGAATGTAACAATACTTTTTAACTACACATTGTACAAATAAATATTTACTATAAGATATGATATTACTTCTGAAAATTTGAGTTTTCGTTTCTTGTTCAGTTCTGCATCGCCGCCCTATATATATGGAAAAACCCTTACGTTTCGTGCGGTATACATTTACATCATCCGCGCCTTTTCCCGGCCTCTTCTTTTATTCCGGACATATTCTCGGGTTGTTTTAAAACACCCCTATATTTCCATGGGGTGTTCTGAAACACCCATGACATATTCTCGGGGTGTTTTAAAACACCCCTATATTTCCATGGGGTGTTCTTGAACACCCACAAAATATTCACGGGGTGTTTTAAAACACCCCATATTTTCATGGGGTGTTCTGAAACACCCCTATAATATTCTCGGGGTGTTTTAAAACACCCCTATTTTCATGGGGTGTTCTGAAACACCCCTCATATTCTCGGGGTGTTTTAAAACACCCCTGTCTTTGTGGGGTGTTTCAAAACACCCCTGTAATATTCTGGGGTGTTTTAGAACACCCCTGTAGGGTGTTTTAAAACACCCCATTTGGGTATTGATTTATACATCGTGTGCAAAACACCCCTAAAGGTGTTCTGTTACACCCCGCGAATTGTCAGTGTGCATAGTTTTGCTTATTTTGATCTCTGTAGTTCTGTTCTGTGATTGAAATAAGAGTAAATAATCACTGTGGAGGAGGGATTTTTTAAATAACCTTATCCTACTAAAAGGTACTGAATTTCTATTTTATTTATTTAGATGGGATACACTTTTGTGTTACAAAACACAAGCATCCAAAGTTTAACGGTAAGGATTACATGATATAAACAATGAACAAGTTAAAAATAGGTGTTGCTTAAAATGAGAACAAACAATCCCTGTGGAGGAGTAATTCTTCAGTGTAGGATCAAGATTTATATCCAATCGCTGCTTGACTGTGATTACTTGCTCTTGTCTTAAGCACTGAATAGATTATTCTAAGATGCATTGTAATGAAGAGTAGATAATATTAATTGCTTCAATAAAAATAATTGCAATATAATAATTTAATTTTAAATCTGTTAAGGAGAGTGTTATATCAACAAACATGTAATTGATTGGAACCTCGAGTACGAAATTGATTCATTGCATTATTTCTCCATATATACTACAGTGTTTCACTGTCTATGAGGAATTTTTGAGCACAGTTCCAGACTTTGTAACCTGAAACAGTGCTCAAAAATCACTCCTCCATGGTGATCATTTTTTCTTTTTTCAACCACTACATATTTTTTTTTATATAAGTGTCAGTAAATTTTGACTGAGGCTCGGTGATGCTAAATTTGAAACCGCGATTCCTGCATTTCTATGGGTACCTCCGTAAATAAACATGGTTATCGTCTTAGGGCATACGCTTTCTAAAAACACCATAGTTTTTTGTAAAACATTGAATTTTCTGAGGTGATGCTCATAAAAAATGTGTATCATGAGAATTTCCCTCCTTTAACTTTCATGTTTGTTGGAATGAATAGACTATTATGCACTTCGAGTATTCTTCTTCTTTTAAATTCAATTCATTATTGATTTCAATCTTCTAGACTTTGAACCATTGGACATGGAGAGATATTTGAAAGACTGGGAACTAGAATATGGCAATGACAACAGCAATTGATTTTATTTGTTTATGTTTCTTTTTGATAGCTGTAAACCTTTGAAAATAAGCCCTGCGCTTATAAAGACTTTGTGAGCCATAAACCAATAGAAGAACAATGTAATCATGTGACAGCACACTTATGAGTGTCTTATTTTCAGAGGCTTCTTACAATGTTACGTTAATTCAATTTCTGTTGTGTAGTATTAATTTTTAAGATTTAATTTATCCGCAACGGTGATGATTTGAAATGAGCATTCAATGTCAAGGTTATTAAGGGACCATCTCCAAAATTCTTTCCCACCCAGGGGAAGAGTGCTGAATCAATGGTCTTGCAATTGATTGGTTTCTTCATACCGAAGAAACCAATCAATTGCAAGCTTGTTCACTTAACACTCTTCATCGTAGATTAATTTTCTTTAAATTTATTGATTTTGACTGCTTTAAAGCTGCTAAAATATCTGCTTTTTGAGACGAATTCTGGAGATGGCTCCTTAGGTTCTACAGATAATAAATGACACCTTTATATCTGACGACACAATTTTGAACAATTTATGCACATATAAAGTTCTGTATACAAACACTAAAAATGAAGTAATAGTTGAAATGGGGGGAATTTAATATTTATTATTTATTGTATAGTGAATGGAAAATAATATATTCTTCACCTACATAACCATTATTTATAATTACAACGGTAATCACTGTGGATGATGGATTTTTGAGCTTTTGTAGCCTGAAGCTATATTGCACCTCCACAGTGATTTTATGCTTTTATTTCTACCATTGTCAAATACCGTAGCCATTATTTGTAATTATCTGGTTGAAACATAATTATTATTCAGTGGTCGAAATAAGCGTAAATAATCACTATGGAAGAGGGATTTTAAGTAATATTTCAGGCTTTGCAGCTTGCTTTGTCAAGCACGGAGTGTACATATATATCAAGGGTAAAACAACGATCTATTCATTCTCTCTATTCAAATTCTACTAGCTGTCATCACAGTAATTGGATGTTAAAGTTAGTCACTTGTTTAACCAAGTGTATTCAAAGTCTACAGTAATGATGCTAGAACAACGTTTACTGCGGACTTTAAAGGGATTCCGAGGTAAAAATACAAGTTGATCTCATTTTAAAGAGCTTGAAAATTAAATAACAATACTTTTTATTTCATGTAAATATCTTTAATGGTTCTCAACATATTATAGTTTTAAGGTTTTTTAAAGGAACCGGTATAAAGTAATTTATGCGAAAATTATGACAACATGAATATAGAAAATATAGTAAGTACTTTATTGCTGATGAAATAAAAAGCACTATTATTCATTTTTCAAGCTCTTCAATGTGAGATCAACATGTATTTTTTACCTCAGAATCCCTTTAAACAAGTTTTTACCCATTGGGAAGTAACTAGTTTTCATTGATGGAAGGAAATGGTTGGTAATATCCCCAATATATCCATGCAGTTCAGGAATTTATAATTATCTTCTCCTTCTGTACATCATTATAATAATTAGTATTGTCTGGAGGTTGTGTCTTTAGAAGGTACGTTTACACGCTACGATTAATCAGGCCGATTGTGGCTACCATCTTGAAAAATCGACTACGACTCGGAAAAATCTGTAGAAAGAGTACAGATTTTTCCGAGTCTTTGCCAATTTTTCAAGATAAATGACGAAAAAATCCTCCTTTAAGGTACTTTAGATAATTAGCAACTAAAGATGCCTAAAAAAAGTAAGGAAGAAGATATTCAAAAAAATCTTGATGATGCCTTTCAAGAGTTCTTGGAAGAAATGAGACCTTTTATCTTAAAGCTTGAAAGAAAAGAAGGTATGAAGGAAAACTTGTTTTTTATGTTAGAACCATCTCAGAATTTCGTAGCAAAAGCAATTATTTTAAAGAAACTAAATTTGACAAAATTTAAGAAAAATATGAATGGTGTTTATGTCAACGAGCTTACCATCGATTGGTTTCTTCATACCATTGCAAGATCATTGACTCAGAGTAAATAATCACTGTGAAGGAGGGATTTTTGAGTGCAACTTCAGGTTTTGTAGCTGAAGCTATGCTCAAAAATCACTCCTCTACAGTGATTGTTTACTCTTGTTTCTTTGACCACCGTGTTGTTTTCACTTCTGTGTTAAAGTGTTTTAAAAGATTATAAGACTGCAAATAACTGTTGAACATTACCTGTGGAGGTGTGTGTTTGAATAATATAGATCTAAACTTTACAACAGAAAATGATCATAAAGGTCCTCCTCCATAGGTGTTATCTGCCAGTTATTTCCAGATTTAGATTACTTAAGCCTGAATATAACTGTTGGATATCTTTTAAGATGAACACTATACTCAAAAAACACTCTTCCACAGGTGATGTCCGTCAGTTATATTCAGGCTTGTTACTAATAAGAGATAATGTACTGTATGTAACAATTCAATTACTAGATTAATTTATTCTTGCTTCCAGAACGTCAAACTATTTCATCATGGATAAAAAAGTTATGCCATTCGTCAATATCAAGTATTACCGAGAGGTAATGTATTTTCCTAAAAAATTGATATTTTGCTATAAAGGCCACTGTTCTACTAATTAAAATAATAATTCCAAGCAATTAATTCAGCTTTTCTGTAAAGATATTCTTAAATAAAATAAAAATATTTTTCTTTCAGAAAAAATCGAAACTTATATACACAGATATTACTACAGATGTTGAGGAGTAAAAATATACGTGAGCCATTTCATAAACAACCGCCCACTGGGAAGTTAGCAACAATTCCTGCTTATATGGTAATTTTAATTGGAAAGCGTTTAAGTACTCATTGTCTAATTAATGGCTTTTTTACGTTGGTTAGGGACTCAAAATTTCGCTCCAAAATTGTCTTCTTTGGTAGGGTTAAATCAACTAAAATTCACAAAATTCAACAAAAATGAATGTTTACAGAAGTATGTTAGGTCAATGAGCTTGCAATTGATAAGTTTCTCCAGTACAAAGAAACCAATCTATTGCAATTCCATTGACTCAGTACTTTCTCTGTAGATTTTATTTTTGAGATGCTCCCTTAGACGATGTATGTTATTATTTTTGCATAGTGAGTAAAGTTTTGTTTATTAAGACTTTTTTCCCCTGACCTATAGTTTACCCAATGTTTCTCCAGACTTTTCTCATGACATAACAGTAAATATCTTCCCTTATAAATATTGTCCAACAACCGAATGTTAACTACTGTCATTTTCTTTCCCTTATCAGCATTTAAACGGATTTCTTTGGATTATGGATGACATCCTCATCTGCTTCGCAACAAAGTCACAAACTATTAGTTATGAAGAAAAAAAATGTTACCTAGATCAACTTTTTCAAATTTAGTTCAAAACTCAAAGTCAGGGGGGGGGATGTTTAAATTTTGGCTGTGACCAATGTTTTCGTTATCCCCCGACTTTTTCTTCTCAAACTTTTTCTTTTCCAACATTTTTCCCTGATAAGGTATCATTTAGATATAATATTATAATTTGTTTTCTTTATTTTTAAATGCCAAATAGATGATCATAGATAGTTTGAGTTATACTTTTATAACATAAGGCATCATGCCTCTGGATTCACGATGCTGAAAATTTGTCTCCAAAGATGCTCCTCCACAGGGGAATGCGGACGGGAATTCAGAAGCCTGAGGCATGGAATTGACTGTTGAAAATAATAAAACAAAATTATCTGGAACATTTAGTTTTTTATGAAGAGTTCATTCAAGCACACCAGAGGTCGAAATAAGAGCAAATAATCACTGGATGAGTGATATTGAGAATAGTTTCAAGCTAGAAAACCTAAAGCTGTTCTCAAATATAGCTCCTCCATAGTGTTTATTTCCACTTATTTCTATCTCTGCACACACTCGTCCATTACTTCCATTTGTACTGTTTACTTTATTTTAGTCAAGTTATTTGGATGAAACTGCCAATGAAAAGGTTAAGGTATAATTTCTTTGCTGAACATAATATATTTTTTACAATTTCTAGCTGATGTAAAAATACATTACTTTTGGACATAAATGAATAAACAAAATATTTATCACAGTGTGTATGATTGATTTTGTATACGTTTATCGGTTTCATTCTTAAAGCTAGCTTCCACTTAAACAAAATAGTGTTGATTTGACCGACATTGAATCGACCATTCAGTAGATGTTGTTTGCCAGATTCTGCCCCCTGTCACATTATTATTAATAACGTCTGAACCACTAAGCAATAGAGCTGAAATTACTATTTCTACATTGGGAAATCCTATATAAATCGCCAGTAACTTATTTTGCAATAACCTCTGTTTGACTAATACTTATGAAACATAGTCAGATTATATATAATAATGAAAGAAATGTTTCTTAAATTTTTGGTCACATGACTAACCCGTTTTCCTCGATATTTCAGAAATTTTGAAAATCAGATTTTTTTCGGATTTTCAGACGATAATTTTGATATTTTACAATGGTGTTGTTCAAAACCCGGAAACTATGTTAAAGGACAACAAAATACTAAAACTAGAACTCTTTTAATCGTATCTAGAAATATACTGATTTTGGGCAAAATATGCTATTTCAAAATCTTTGTGATGGCATCATCAGTAAAATGCTGACATCAGCAAAAAAATGCCACAGTTTAATTCCTTTTGTGATATACCATTAGCCTGCCAAGTTTCATCCTTATACAATAAGTTGATCGAATTTGTTCGATGAAAAAGTTCAAACACTTTGAACTTTGAATTCGATCGATTTGTTCGAACAGTGTTGCACAATGTAAACACTGCTTATGTGCAATTTTGGTTGAAGTTGATCGGTATCGGTCGAATGGACGATATTCATTTAAGTGGAAACCCGCATTAATATATAATTTTCTCAAAATGGCGGCAGGGTTTAAAATGATTGCCGGCATTCACTGTGGAGGAGAGATTTTTCATAATAGTTTCAGCCACTCCTTCACAGTGATGACTGGCATTTGTTTCTACCCAGTATATACAACAAGACTGTACCTTTGATTTGCGATCATTTCAAAATTTTGTACCAAAAGCAAGTTGGATTTTAAAAAAGATCAGATTTAGCAATAGTAAAACTGCACAGAAGAGTAAAATCAATTCTTTGAAATTGATCATTGACTCAGTACTGTACTCTTCTCCATTATTATTTTCAGAATTCTTTCACGGGACCAGAATGGTTACAAGGTGAAGAATTTGACGGTAAATACAACGTGAAATAACAACAGATAATTACAGTCCTCGAAATTCACTACGACAATCACCTGTGCAAGAAAGCATTTGAACATAAATTTCAGCCATGCTGTACTAGTATTATTATGTTCAAAAAATGCACTTCTTTACAGGTGATTCATTCCCATAGTGAATTTCGAGAACTGAATTACTGGAGAAGTGGATTTTGAGCTTAGCCTTTAGAGGCTTTGAATCATAAAGCTATGCTCAAGAATATTGTTATGTTATGATCAGAATTTTTAAGAATGATGTTATTTTTTATGTCATTCACCTTTAGGTTAAAGTTTGTATAATTTACAACCTGTAATCAGCAGTCATTATCTTATTCGTTCCCAGGGAAGGGTTGCTGAATGAACGATCTCACAATTCATTAGTTTCTTCGTATCGAAAAAACCAATCAATTGCAAGCTCGTTGACTTAACACTCCTTATCGTAGATTATTTTTTCTCAAATTCATTGATTTTGCTTTGTTCTTTTAAAGTTGCTAAAATGCCTGCTTTTCAGAACAAATTTCATTGTTGAACACCCTTCCTTCTGCCATACACCTTCTTCTATACAGTAACACATCTTTAGAAAGAGAGAGAAAACACACTCTGATTCCTGACTGGATGCACCAAATTTGTTTCATTTCTTATTTATTTTCAATTCAAAAACTAGTTATAGTGAAAAGCCAACCTTGTAAAGCATACTGAACATCTAACACTTGCTTGACGTTCATATACTTTATTGAAAATAATCTTGAAGATAATGTTATAATCCAGTTTGATAAATAATTTTTTGTTTAGATTCAATACTTTCACAGACAATAAACCATGAGAGTTATCAGAAATATAAAGATATCCTGTCTCCAAGGAAACATGAGAGGTTCTTCTTTTTCTTTTTTTTCTTTACTTTTGTTTTACTTGCGTGTTTTGTTTGCAAGTTTCCACCTCTTGTAAGCCTTAAAATAATTTTTCAACATCACCTGCGAGTATTTTGATTATAGTTTTCAGCTGCATGGTAATGCCTAACAGTTATTTGAAGGCTTTTTATTTAAAACCTGAAGCTATGCTCAAATATCCCTCCTCCATAGTGATTATTTACTCTTATATTTCGAGCACTGGGTTTCTTTGAAGATGTTAATCGCTGTATAATTAGCTGAACTGAATGAGAATTCAAACCTCAAATTTATATTCAAAAAACACTCCTATAGGTAATATTATGAGATTTGATAATCTATCATATATTATTTGTAGCCTGTCAATGAAGTTGTGGTAGCCTGCTCTTCTTTAGAACATGTTCCTGAAGTGCTACCATTTTGAAATTTGGTAGCAGCACAATATTTTTGATTTTTTTTTAATTTTGTCTACTCGGGCCCGAGTTGTGGACAAAAAAGGTTCAAATTGCGTTTTTGGTCCAATGGCTTGAAATTTGGTATTGTCATTCTAGGCAATATTCCGAGACCACTGGACACTTTTTTTTCCATTTCATTTTTTTTCCTATATCTGATTTATCACATGCATACTCTCTATTTTGATGATACTATGATGTATAATGTGTGTATGCAAATCATATTTATGTCCTAGGTTTTAAGTTAACTGAGTTTGGTGGGCTACTTTCAATACTGTACCTTTGATTTAGATTCATGCTCTCTACTTCTATAATCGATACGATATCTCCAATGAAAGTGGTCGATGAAGATAAAACAAAGAAAGGTTTTCTAGATAATTCTGATGCCAATGAACTTGAACTGTATCTTAATGCTGAAAATAACAAAGAAAACCTAAATAGTACAGAAATTCATAAAACAAAACATAAAACTAGACTTACAAAACCGGAAAGCATAAGGAGTTTAACTTTCAACCCTGATCATAATGAAGATGATAACTTGAAGGTAAGTCATTGAAAAGTGTTGGTTGAAATAAATACTATACCAATATTAATATGATCATTTGCACCTGTATTGATTTGGCTGAATGCACTCTGTGGATTTAGTGCATGTTTACTGTGAAAATTGGGTTGGCATCCAGCACCAATTTAACTATGTCTCATTTACAACTGGGTAGAACTTAGCCAATTCTCATTTGCAAAACCTTTGTGTAATTCTCGGATGATGGTGGTTGTCAGAAAAAGCTGACTCTTGGCCAATACCTGATCACAGACTACAAGAGACTTTCTATAAGAACATTCTTATATATCCAGAGATAGTCTCTCAATGTTCCACCCAGGAATGATTTTATGTTGATGGACTACCACAACTAACTTGGATATTATTCTTCTACTTGATTTTTGGCACAGATTTATCTGAGAATGAGTGGTGGATAGCAACACAAGATGAGGAGTACAGTAATACTACCAACTTTTTGTCAGTATTACTGGAAGTTTTTGAAAAATGGATCTTTGACCATTGACTGCACTACTTATTTTTACTGTTTATTATTATTATAATTATTGGAAATCTCTTGTTGAGTATGATTGAATGTAGCTACACCTTAACAAGAGAAGGTACATTGATAAAGTGATAGCTTTCCAGCAGGCTTTTTATCGTATTGACTTTAAATGGAAAATTGTATTTGTTTATTAACATCAGAGTCTGCAAATTAGATTTGACTGTGTTATCCTTGATGTCTGTGTGTCTGCATTACTCCTCCGAAACTGCCAGGCCATTTACCTTGAAATTTGACCTGGTTGTCCAAAATCATTTATCTCAACTAATAAGAAATAATTTGCAAATTTTAGTGATTCCTACAGTTTTCAGGGCGTAAAGTTATCAATGGAATATAATTTATAATTGAAATTTATTTGTTTTTTGTTAAGAGATTAATAAATGGTCCTAAAAAGTGCTGACTCAACATTCTTTCATGCAGAAGTTGTTTACTTTCAAGCTATGAATTTGCTATAAAGGTATAGCCTGAAGCTATGATCAAAGATCGTTCGTATGATTATTTGATTTTGACCGCTGTAGAGCATTTATTTTAACCCAGTGGGCAAAAACTTGCTCAAAGTCCACAATAAGGATGCTAGAACAACATTGAAAACATTGTTCTAAAATCTTTGTTGTGTACAATTATATAAATGTGTATATTATTTAGGAAGAACAACACAGGGATAACAACTTCAAGAAAATGCTTACAAGAGAAAAAGAGGTAAATAATTGTAATATCCTTTTTGGCGATAGCATCTGCATTGGAGAACAGGCATGTGCTGGCATGAGTATAGTCGGTTAAGCAACTGTGACTTGCTGCTGAATTAGCAATCTTGTAATCAATTAGTTAATTGAATATAATATTCTTAAATTTTACTAGTGTAAAGGTATTTCTAAGTATTTTTTGTTCTTGTAGTTAGAATTAAAATTACGTATGATGGATGGTAGAGTGCAAGAAGAAACATTAAAAATACAACAACAACACGATCAAATGGTAAAAAAGGTTCGTCAAAATTATCAAACTAAGTCTAATGTTCCGCTTTTGAAGAAACAATATGCAGTTAAAATAAAAAGTGAACTGTACCATTGAACAACATCTGGGTTTGCTAGACTCTAATACTAGCCTGTTAAAAATCATTAGGTCTATGGCATGATAAATTATAAAAATTCAGTGGAATATTACTATGAAATAACGATACCGTGTTATTTAGTTAGTTATTACTTGAATTACTATCCTCTACATTTCAAACATCTATTTAAGTAGAAGTATTGTATAGATGATACTTGACTTTTTATTGCCTCTCAGATTTTAGACCGTAAAAACCAAGAGATGGGAGATATGAAATTATATTATCAGTCAAAAATTGCAGAGGTTGAAGATTCATTGAAACAATATGAAAAGAAAGGTATAAAATGAAGTAATATGTGTATTTTTTTAAAGTTTGCATGGGCTATTGCTCAAAATACTAATGTTCCTGAAGTACTTTCATTTTAAAAATTGTATCGGTATTTTGATGTTTTAAATGAACTGACAAAAGATTTTCAATACTGTCCGCTTGGGATTATTGAGCAAAAGGGTCCCAGTAACCCAGTATTTGGATTTAATATGCCCCCCTTCCCCCCCTTCTCCCAGATTCTCAGAGCCCTAAAAAGTCCAGTAGAAATAGAGTTAAGCACATCATAGTAAAAACTCGAATAAAAAGACAACATTTTGGTGGATTTTTAAAAAACTGCATTTGACTAAGTTTGGCCGAAGTGAAACTGTTAGATACTTCTTCAATGAGCTTGAAGTTTTTTGGGTACAAATATTTTCAAAATCGTACTCCTCTCGAATATTTTTTTTTTGGGAATGCATAATAACTTACTTTTTTAAGTGAAACGTGCTAATGAAGAACTGAAACTAATGCACGATAAACATTCATTGGAAGTTGGCAGTTTGAAGGAAGCTGTTCAAAGAAAAGCTTCAACTACAGCTGCAGAGTATGAAAAAATGGTAAATATGAACAAGCTTAAATCTAAGAGATAAATAATAGACTTAGGCTGAGCTGAGCCATTTTATTGTCATTATTTACTGACACTGAGATTCATTGCTATTTTTACTTCATGTGGCACTGTTTCATTCTATTTCTTTGCGACCTAAACTTTTTTTTTGTAAGATACATTATTCCTTTTCTTTCAGCACTGAGTTCTCTGCCATTTAGGACAGAGTTTATCTTCTCTTTGGGGGATGGGAAGGATATGTAGGCAGAGGAAAATTGGCTTTTTGTGCAACCATGTTACCTCTTTTGCAAATGATTTATATGGAGAGAAGCAAGTGCCTACCATGGGACGGCAAATAATTTACTCTCTGACTGCAAACAGTTTCCTCGTTTGCAAATAATAAATGGTTGAAGACAAAGGAATACGTTTTAGTATTAAACGTTTGGGAAATTGGGAAATAAATGTTGTCAAAAGAATTCCAAACATGAATATCACTAAAATAAATGTTGTAAACTTATGGTAAGAAAAGTGTTCCCCACTATTTTCTAAAGCTATGCTTTTTCTGCACAAAATTATAATTATAGCTTTGTTAAGGCTTTAGTCATTTGAAGACTTCATCAAGATGAAGTTTTAAGAAAACTATTGTTATTTTGATAGTTCCAAAGTTTTCTTCAATACACCTTCTCTCCTTTAGATGTACGATAAACTAAGTGACTTTGAGACTGAAATCTTTAATCTACAGAAGATGCATCGACAGAATATTGAAGAAATTCTTACAGAAGCTGATGATAAAATGAAATCCCTGAAAATAGACTTTTCGGGAAAAAATGAAAACCTGGTATGCATGTTGTATTCTTGGCTTCAAATAGTAAAATAAAGACTGCACCATTGTCCATTAAAGCATACTACTTTATTTTTATATTATTTTATTAAATAAGTAGCATAAGTTATCCCGAAAAAGATTTTTCATAATCAGTTTAATTAATTTATAAGGAGAATGAAAAATAAAATGTATTTTTTACTCACTTACATTCTCTCTTTCTCCTCATTCTTCATCTGCATTTACTTTTATTGTCCTCTTCAAAGGTAGAGCTACATTCTATTGGTTTGTTTTCTGAATGAACACGTTTTAATTTGTGATACAAGCAGGATGTACATGGTACATTTTCTTCCACCGAGGATATAATTATTGTTTTATATCGTGTCCGAAGTAATTGTTAAATGATTGCGTCAATTAAGAAATTGTACATTCAGTATAAAAAATTAATCCTGAATATGAATTTTTAATTGATCTTTAGTCTTAATTATACTGGTGGTACGACTATTTGGAAGCAAAATATTTTTTTTGTGTCTTGTAAACTATGCAAAAAGTGTTACTCTTGCTACGTTGTTTTGTTACTTTTGTTACAATAATCGCATTAATTATCCAAATCCGCAATAAGTGGCTGTAAAAATCCAATTGTAAGCTCAATTGTGTGAATATTTAATGTCTGCGAAAAGTACAGCTGCTAAGCCAAAAACTCCTCAAAAACACTCCTATTATACCTAGCAAGCCTTAATATAACAGTTGGACATCACCTGTGGAGGAGCATTTTTTGAGTAAACTACTTAAAAACGGCTTGAGGCTTGCCTAGTAAGCCAAACTTCAAAATTGTGTTATTGGTTGCATAGATATTGGTTATAATCTGGGGGAAATATGCCACGAAAAATGGAAAAATTGGGTTTACTTTTTTCAGCGAAAATAAATAACCACGGTAGCCTTTTTTTTTGGAACCTGGAATTGTGTAGTGTTGTTGTTAAGGTAATACTCCAAGGAAGCTTATCCAAATATGAATATTTATTTCCCATTTATTTCAGCATTTAAAGATGGTTGATCTCACTCAACAGTTTGAAGAATCACAAAAAGTTAATCAAAACTTGATGGCTGAAAAAAATAAAATGATAAATAATAAGGTGAATTTATTAAACTAGTCATCCGGACTGTCTCAATAATAAAATACAGAGAAGGGTACGAGATGATGATCTTGAAATGGCTTGAGTTTTGCAAAAACTTGTTCAAAGTCTTCAATAAAGACACTAGAACAATATATGGTTTTGACTTAACACCCTTCTGTGTATTTTCATTTTTGCTAAATTTGGTCAAATTTTGTTTTTTAAACCTACCAAAAATCTTGTCAGGTCTCTGAATTTACATCGGCATTCCCCTGCGGAGGAGCATCTTTTGAGGCTAATTTGCAGCCTGTTGGCTCCAAAGATGCTCCTCCACAGGGGATTGCCATCGTAAATTCAGAGGCATGTATTGTTTTATAATGAAATTTTGGGTCGCTCTTATTTTCTCCAGGGACATTTTGATGTACTTTGCATGTATGTCATTGAAGCTTCTTTGTTCAACAAGTTTCATCATTAATATGCATTAAGTATCAAAAATTAAATAGGTGATAAATTTGATATCCTCTTTATAATTGGTTAAATATAGCCTCATAGCCTTTTGAATGCTGATCATATGATCGTATAAACTCACCTGTGTAGATTGTGTTACAGCCACCACGTGGAATTTTATACTCTATGTCTTATTTTTTTGATTTTGACAACGCTTTCCATAATGTGTCACTTGGGTATAATGTGCAGCATATTTTTGGAAGATTTATAATAACCGACTGTTTCATTGCATTTAGCAATATTGCGTCTGATTGTTGTCGTCACATTCTAATAATTATTATGAAGAAAATAAAAGTTACGTGGAGTGTTCCTAGTATAAAACAGTCGAAACTGCAATATGATGCCCATGATTTTAAAAGTGTTTTTCTTTTTTATCAGGAGCATATGCAAGAAAAAATATCAAATGTTTTAAAAGGTAGAGAAGAAGCAATTAAAAAGTGAGCTGTATTGTTTTGTTTTGTTTTAACTCACATTTTAGCAAAGTATGAGGTTGGTTTTGTTATCATATTATGTGGTTTTTGGTCAATTTCATTGCCAAATATGCATTAACCCTTAATGACAATGACAGTCTTTTGTCTCCTCTAATCAGTAACAGGTTACTTACAGTTATAATGAATACCTTTTTGTTATTAGAACTGAAGAATTGGAAAAAGAAAAGAATCGTGTGATTGATGAA
>JAULBZ010004684.1:0-14409 GCA_032360805.1 Neoturris breviconis | reverse complement strand
GGCTGAAAATATTCTGAAAAATCTCTCCTCCACAGTGATGACCGGCTGTTATTTCGAGCCCTGCAAAAGTACTTTTTATAACAAATAGTTCTTTAGTAGAGAGTGTAAGTGAGTAATCTTGTCAAGCCTGAATATAACTGCTGGAAAGCACCCGTGAAAGAGTGTTTTTTTAGTACAATGTTCTGAACATTATACTAAAAAACACTCCTCCACAGGTGATGTCTGACAGTTATATTCAGGCTTGCTTGTAATTTATTCGCTTCTTATGCTTCTTATTCATAGTTGTATACGGAATTCGTAAAGAATTTTGATCGTGCAACAACAACACTAACATATTGGCTAAAAAAGTCACCAAAGTTCGCTGCTGTAGTTGATGAACTGCAGGTATAAAAATAACGCTGTTGCATATCTGAAAAATAATTGTCAGAAATCTCCTGTGGTAGAGTGTGTTTTTAGTATAGTTTTTAGAAACACTCCTCCACAGGTGACGTCCTGTAGTTAATTTCAGATTTATTGTTGTATAATATTGAAAGATTGATAAAAATGTACAAATACCGTGATAGTGCACAAATAAACGAAAAGTAGATGATTGAATGAAGAAACAGGGATCGTTCCGAGATGTCTATAAGTTATATAATAGGTGTAAAATTATTTGAAAAGATTGTGTGTTTGAGCACTGTACTAAAAAAAAACTCTCTTCCACATGTGGTGTATTTTTAGGCTTGATTATCATTAATAGTAGGTTATCATCAGGATCAATCTGTTTGGTCTGCATGTTGCCTGTGTTCCTGTGCCTGCCAGTCTTTAAAATTTCGCTTGCGAACATAGTGGCTCACGCTTTGCAAACCTTAAAAAATTGATTCATGTGTTGCTTACATTAAACCAGAAAGATTTTAACTGGAAAGAAATGATATCGAACTCAATGATTTACTCTCATGATATTTCACAAACTTAGTTTTGTACTTTCGTGTTATTATCAGGAACTGTTAGCAGTGTATTGTAGAGAAGGGATAGCCTTATGCAATGCTCAAAAAGCCCTTCTCCATAGTGTATATTTATTCTTATTTTGAACATTGTGTATGTGTTTTTTCATTCTGATTCTAACTCATTTCTTTATCCTTCTATCTTTGTTCTAGAAAAGATCAGAATCTGAGAATTTAACTTTACATCATCATTTGCTAGAACCAGTTCAACGTGTTCCTAGATACAAAATGTTACTACAAGGTATAGAAAATAGTGAGGCTGAACCCTGACTTTTAAGATGTGTTAGCAAATTTTAAAGGATTTTTTAATGCGATCTAACGAAATATAAATTTGAAAATTAAATTTTATAACATACTGTCATTCACCGTATTTTTGTAAAATTTGTTGGTTTATCTGCATGGGAAACTTTTTAACTGGTCATTTCTTCTAAACCACATAACGGAATGATCTGTAAACCTATTAGAATTCCATAATGATTAAATTTTTACAAGTGATTATTACATTAATACATTATAGTTTAGTTAATGAGTAAAAGTGTAGATTCTTTTCTATAATGTGCCTAAATTATTCTTACGTCGAGGTTGTGACTTTCACTAAGCAAAATATTTTGTGCAAAACCCAAAAGAAGACATTCTAGTGGTAGAAATGTTTTGTCTAGTGGAAATCAGCCTTAAGGGGACACTCTTTCTGGTGCAATTTATTAGGGAAATCTAACTCAAATAAACAAAATGTTAAATAGGTGAGCTGTCGAGTAAGCGAATATCAACTCTGTTAACAAAAACATTTATATAGAGTTTTATACTGTACATAAAATTATTGTGTTTACTATTTTTCTTGACTTTCAAATAGCCATTCACATTTGAATGCTTGAATAAGCACCCCCTACCACCCCCTCCCCCCTACCACCCCAGCATAAAAATTACATAAGCACCCATGGTGTGCTTGTTCAAAAAATATATGGTAATTTCAGTGTTTGAAATAAGAGCAAATAGTCACTGTGGAGAAGGGATTTTTGAGCATAGTTTCAGGCTTTATAGCCTGAAAGCCTGAAACTATGCTCAAACGCTCTTCCACAACGTTGTTCGAGCATTGTTTACTGCGAAATTTGAACAAGTTTTTATCCATTGGGTGGCTATTTCAATGCAAGCAAACCAATCAAAAGCAAGAATGTTGAAAATAGGTTCTCACGTTCGGATGTTGTGTTCTAGATTACTTAAAGAAGCTACCAGCTGATTCTCCTGATAGAGCTGAATCTGAAGGTAGGGGATTATTTTGCCAGGGATTAAAATAACTGCCAGTCATCACTGTAGAGGAGAAATTTTTCGGAATATTTTTAGTCAAATATTCTGAAAAATCTCTCCTCCACAGTGATGACTGGCAGTTACTTTAACTCCCGTTTTACACCTTAATAAAAACCACTATTAGAAATAAAAGTAATTAATCAATTTGGAGGAACGTTACTTCAGACTTTGTAGTTTCAAAGCCGAAAACTGTACTGAAAAACACTACTCCACAGGTGATGTCCGGCAGTTATTTTGAAGCTTGCTATGATGCCCATATGGGCCAATCAGTTAAAAGTTTGTTCATAATAACACTCTTCTCTTCATAGCTTCTCTTGTTATTATATCAAAAGCTGCAGAAAATGCAAATAATTCCATGAAAGAAAATGTGAGTATTACTGATTATTTCAAATTCTCAAAAGAATATTATAAATCAAAGAGCTTGCAATGGATTAATTTCTTCAGTCTGGAAGGAACTAGTTCATTGCAAGATCGGTGACTCTGTTCTATTAATATTATTCTTATACGATCTTACTCTGAATTGGTTTCTTTGTATTGACGAAACTAACTGCTTGTTGGTACACCCTCCTTCTTTGTGTGATGCAGTGGTCAAAATAAGAGTAAATAATCACTGTGGAGGAGTGATTTTCTAGCATAGTTTCAGGCTATAAAGCCTGAAACTATGCTTAAAAAGCCCTCCTTTACAGTGATTATTTACTCTTATTTCAAGCACTAGTGTTCTCCTGTTATATTATAATTTTTTTTTAAAAAAAATTCTCAAAATTAAATTTCTGAATCGCATTCAAGTATAAACACCTGGTTTTCATGAATTTCAATTGGGTTCAGAACTCTCCATTTTGTAAATATGATTTGGCTTCCTTATGGATAAATTTCACTCAATTGGAGAACATCCCGCCTGAAATTGTACTTGTGTATGGAAATTCTGTTTTTTAAAAATTACACTTCACTTTTGTCCTTATTTAATAAGTCATTCTGTTTCAGGAAAAATTCAAGAAATTGCTTGATATTGAAGATCGTATATTAGATGGTTTGAATGGGGAAAGTTTGGTAACTGCTAGCAGGGTAAGTATTTTCTAAATTCTTAATAAAGCTAAATTGGCCTTGATAGTAACAATTAAAATGTTTTTATACGGAAAAAGCTCTTAGTTGGAAATACCTTATTCCTACTAATTTTTGTGCATATTTTCTTGCATTCATGATATGTGTAAATTTAATGTATATTTATATTTTTGCACATGGCCACATATGGAAAATAATTATACTTGCTTAGGGTGGTAGCACACTCATTAGTGGCAAATGCATGGATAGGTGTAGATGTAGGTGTAGATTATTTTTGAAACCACATTTTTGCACATATTAATTTTCATACCCATCACTTTGTGCCTAATTTATGTACTAAATTTCGCATAATAATTGAACTTATTACGCAAATGTGCATAAAATAGTATGTACAAAAATAAGTACGAATAAAGTACACTGAAACTTTTGACTGTAAATTTTCTGCTAACCAAAGCCATGGATAATTAAAATGTTGCTTTCATCAAAATATATGAAATACTGATAGCAAGAAAGACAACTGAATATGGAGTCCAAACAGCTCCATATTTGGACTTACGAAGAAACCAATCAAATGCAAGATCGTTTAGATGGCAATACACAAGTCGTTAGAGCTGTACGGACTCCGTATTCAGTAGTCTTTCATGATGTGGCTACACTCAAACAATACATAGTGGTTTTGCTTTTAATTTCAAGCACTAGGTTCAAGAGACCTAGGTTTACAGAGGTCTCGAATAATACTAAATCTTCTCTCGACTAACTTATATTTTTGTGTTAAGGTATTCTTAAAAGAAGGAGAACTTACAAAACTCGCTGCAAGGAAAGGAAATAAGATGGCTAGAACAGTATTACTTGTAAGTGTAAGCCTCAAGATAACGGTCGAACATCACCTGTGGAGAAGTGTTTTTTGAGTACAAAACTACTAAAAAAACACTCCTCCACAGGTGGTATCACAGGTGATATCAGACCGTTATCTTAATGCTTGAAGTGAAATAAATTAATTGGGGTGAAAGAGGTACCCAGAGGTACCCAGTGGGAAAAAACTTGTTCAAAGTCATTCAAAGTCATTCAGCGTTGTTCTAGTATCTTTACTGCAAACTTTGAACAAGTTTTTGCCCACTGAGTATTCTCCATAAAACAAGTGACCAAATCCAAGATACTAGAACAACGTCTTTACTGCAGACTTTGAACATGTTTTACCCTAGAAGTCTTTCCTACCCTACCCTAGAAGTCTTTCCAATTCAAATGTGTGACATCAATTTCTACCAATGGAATGTCTTCTTTTGACTCTTGCAGCTCCAGGTTATAAAACCTGAGGCTATGCTCAAAAAGCACTTTACCACAGTGATTATTTTGCTCTTACGACTGTATGATTTATGTATTATATTGCTTGTGAACGAATATATAAGTTAAGTACTCTTATTTGTATGGGCATTATAATGATTTTATTTTTTTAGTTCAACGATTTTCTCTTATGTTGCTCTCTCACAGCAACTGGTAAACTGCGTGTTCGTCAATTTATGGATGTAACTGGTCTTACTATAGATGAGGATGACCCACTACTACCAGAAAATGCATTTCGTATAAAAAGCCGACAACGAGTTTTAGATTTGATCGCTAAAAATAGCGAAGAAAAAGAAACATGGGTGGCTGCTATACGAGCTGCTGTTGCTGATTTACATGATAAAAGAGGTATGAAACATGATGATCTTGATTGGTTTGTTCAAGTACAATTAACCAATGAAAAGCATGATCATTGATTTAGTACTCTCCATAGCAGTGTGTGTACTGGGAACATGGTTGATACTAAGAAAGACAATTAATAATCAGGAGAGGATTTTGAGTTATGCTCAAAAACATTCCTCCACAGTGATTATTTGCTCTCATTTCGACCACTGGAAATTTTGAAACCATTCTGGGAGGAATAGTGTTACATCAACGATATTGCTTTCTTGGAAAGAAACCAATCAATTCCATGATCGTGAATTCAATGCTCTCCTCAGCAGTAGTCCTATTATAATTTTTTGTTTACAGGAACAACTATTGAGCGCATGTTAAAGGAAGATGAAAAGAATGACCAACAAAAGGTTGGTGAGAGTGCACCATTATGGGTGAAAGATGAAGATGTCACTATGTGTATGTTGTGCGCATTGAAATTTGGAATGGTGCATAGAAAACATCATTGTAGAGGATGTGGAAGAGTAAGTCATACTTCACAAGCATATAATAATAAACGAACTTACAATTGACCCTCTGGCACACGACGTCTGAACAACGTCGAAATAGTGTCATAACGACGTCGTATGTTAGATTAATAAGCAGTAGTCGAAATAAAAGCAAATAATAAGAGGGAGTATTGAACATAGCTTCAGGTTAAAAAGGCTTAAGCTTTACTCAAAAATTACTCCTCCTCAGTGATTATTTTTGCTCTTACTTCGACCACTAATGTCACAAGTAATATCGAGCCTAAAAATATTATTTTCGAGATCAAAGGACAAAGTTATATGGTAATAACCATATTAAACTTTTTTTCTAAGCTTATCCCTCTTCAAAAAATGTTAGGGCGTCTATAAAAAGAGTTTTATGTAGCTTATATTACAAACCTATGAGTAAAAAAATGTACCCCCCTTTCTGTATACAAGCAGCAAAACATAACCAGTGCTCGATATAAGAAAAAATAATCACTGTGTAGGAGTCATTTTTGAAAATAGCTTCAGCCTACTAAGCCCGAAACTATGCTGAAAACCCTCCTCCAAAGTGATTATTTACCTGTCAGTACTCTGTTCCCGTTTTTTTTAATCAGTTGTTTTTATTTTAGGTTGTTTGTAACAAATGCTCAAATTATAGTGCTCGGTTACCATATGCAGGTAATGTTGTCAAGCGTGTATGTTATGCATGTTCAAAAAAGCTTGGCTTGAATAATGACGAGGAGAAAAAACAAACATTACAAAAGAGTGCTCTAACAAGAGATTCAAAAGCAGGCTCTGGTAAGTTGGAAAGTGCTTAAAATGAGAGCAAATAATCAGTGTGGGGAAGTTCTTTTTGAGTATAGCTTCAGACTAAAAAGCCTGAAGCTATGCTCAAAATTCGCTCCTCCACAGTGATTATTTGTTCTTATTTTAAGCAGGGAATGAAGGAAACCATCTCTTAATATTTATTCAAAAACATATCTGCAATGAAATGCGTTAAGTTAACGAACTTGCAACGGATTGGTTTCTTTGGTACGAAGTTATTAGTTCCAAGAACGTTGATTTGATTCTCTCCCCTGTAAATATTAAATATGCAAGCAAAGCTAGAAACTATACTCAGGCGGTACTTTTCAGGATTGGTCATCATTAGGAACACCAAACATTTGGACGTATTTTTGTTCCTTGGAGGCTTAGGAAAGGAGACGTTTCTTATAAATGTTTTTTTTTTTTTACGTTTAGATATGAGCGGTGAATTATATTGGAAAGCACCTGGTAAAGGATGGAATAAAGAATATGTTGTGTTATCAGAATTTGTTTTGTATATACAAAAGAAAAGACAGGTAAGGGAAAAGTCAACGATCTTGTAAAGTTTGTTGACCTAACACACTTTTGTAGAGATTTTTTTTGTTGAATTTTGTCAATTTTAGTTGATTTGACCTTACCAAACAATTTGGTTCCCAGCCGGCAAAAACCTGTTCAAATTCAGCAAAATAACGTTAGAACAACTTTCAAAGAACGTTGTTCTAACATTATTTTTCTGACTTTGAACAGGTTTTTGCCGGCTTGGTTTTGGAGCGAACTTTTGAGATGTTCCCTGAAGCATTTGTAGTTTATTGATACCAGCTTTCCAATTGCAAAACGTTATTCTAGCGTTTTTACTGCGGACTTTGAACAAGGTATTACCCATTGAGAAATCTTCCTAGTACGTACGGTTGACAGAGTGACGTGTTTTATTGTCTTTCAGGATGTGAAAGCACATACCACAGTTCCTGTTCCTGGTTACGAAATATGCGATCCAGAAACGGTATGCTATACTGCTATTTTCTTTTTATAAACAAGTTATAAAATCGTTGACTTGCCAATCGTATTCAGTAGTAGCAGGTGACTTTTTATCAACGTCGTAAAGACGTCGTTTTGACATTGCATGCCCACTGGGTAACAAATCATTTAAAGCCACCCAGACATGTATTTTTAAAATTAGCATCATTAATTCCACTGTTTATTCCGCATGTTTCTCTGAATTGTCTCGAATAACCTGACCAACATTAAATAATCACTGTGGAGGAGATATTTTTATCATAGCTTCAGGCTTCTTTACGTCCCACTCCATCTCTTTTTTTGGAATATCTACGCATGCAGTGTGATAAACCTTCTGAAAAATAGCAGGTAGGACAAGGTATCCTTTCTATCATAAACCTGTAAATAATTGTGGAGAAGTGTTTTTGAGTATAGTTTTCAGCGGTGGAACTGTAAACGATATTAAAAAAATGCATTCCTCCACAGGTAATTTCCGGCAGTTATTTTCAATCTTGGGTTACACCTTTTTATTTTTTATAATTAGGTTGATGAAATAGATACTTCTCATCCATTTTGTATCAAACTGCACAAACAAAAGAAGAAAGAGCTTACATACTTCATCTCTTCTGATAAGAAAGAAATTGTGTGCAAGTAAGTAATTAGCTTGGATACCGACGTAGCCTGGATATCCTATCTACGCAGCCTGAATACCTAAGTAAGCAGTTAGCCTGGACACCCACTTAAGTAGCTAGCCTGGATATCTTGTCTACTTAGCCTGGATGTCGTGACAATATAGCCTGGAAAGCCTTTATTTCATCTATTCATATAAAAGGTTGCTAAAAGAAGGTACAGTAGAAAGTGCAACGTAAAATATACCCAGTGGGCAACAACTTGTTCAAAGTCTGCAGTAAATACGTTAGAATAACGTCTGGCGTCTATACTGTAGCATACTTTGAGGAAGTTTTTGCCCACTGAGTTGCTTCTTCTAATACTCAATTTCAAGATCATTTGTACTATTTACAAATTCCAACCTCGTTCCCAGGGAGTTTTGCCTTTTCGTATTACGGAGAGCTGTCCGTATTTCGAAAAGACAAGATGCCCTTGGGACGAGGTTGATACTCTCTGAAGTACTTCAAACTATTTTATTTACATTTTAGATGGCAAGAACATTTAAAGTTAGCTTCGTGTTTACAAAAAGTTGCTGATAAAGTAGAACAATAACAAAGCTTCTATGGAGAAGAGTTTTTAGTCGATGAGCTTTTAATTGATTGGTTCATTCGTCCTAAAGAAACCAATCACTGGCAAGTTCGTTAATATACGATTCTTCTTTGTAAAGACTTTTAATTAGTAATCCACACAAAGCATGTATTGGTTGCCATTCAGTAAACACATACACGCCCACATCCGCGTGTTTGTTATCCTTCTGAACTTATTTACACGTCAATTAATGTTTGTTATCCTTCGAAATTTTTGAAAAGTACAGACCAGTACATTTTACAGACTGCAAATATACTGTTGCTGATGACGTCATAGCAGGTACTAGTGACGTCACTAAGTAAATTTAAGTGTTCGTGTTGGGTTGTTTGTAAGTGTACCAAGTTTCATGGCATAAGCATTAGTGGTTCGCAAATAAAAGGCCGTTGCCATTTCACAGCATTCTACAGACCGAAAAGTCAATATTATTGATGACGTCATACCAGGTACCAGCGACATCACCAGGCCAATTTTTGTTTGCGTCAAAGTGTTTGCATTGAATTGCTCTATAAGTGTACCAAGTTTCGTGTTATGAGCAGGGTTAAAGCATGAGCTAATATGGTCCCTTCCCATTCTGTAAAAAGTTGTTCAAAGTCAGCAGTAAAGACACTAGAAGAAGTTTTTGCACACTGAGTTATGGTAGCTTTTATAATAGCCATATAAATTTATTTTTGTTGTATTTTTTGTGAAATTTTTTGTAAAGCCTTTATATATCTAAATATTTTTTCTGCAAAGTTTTCAAATTTTGATAAATTATTTATATATTTTTTTGTTCCAATTTTTTAATTTTTTGTTTTGCATTTGGACAAGAGCACGTTATTTTGTTACCAGAGGGCACATGGCGTTCAACGTTGGTCTGATGTCGTGTGCCTACTGGGTAGCCTGTTTTCAGACAACCTCGTTCACAGAGCTTTTGCCTTATCGAAATTCGTAGCATAGGTAAGTTATTTGTTTAAAAACTCAGCGGTGGAGCTAAAATTTAAACGACAGTCTATCTAGGCTACGAAATACGGAGAGCGGCGGTGCCGCTTTTCTATATTTCGAGAATGCAAGAAAACCTGAGAGCGTGGTTGGCTTCTAGTATGCTGTATGCACTAGTTTCATTAGCTCGTTTCACTAAAAGTCGTGTCTGTATATAAATCAAGAATTGTATTATACATAAATAACATCTGTGGTGGAGTACAATGTCTCAGCGATATTTCAGTTTTTGTTAGGTTTCTTCCAGTAGGTAAAAGCTTGTTCAAAGTCCGCAGTAAAGACGCTAGAAAAATGTTGTTTAACGTTATTCTAGCGTCTTTACTGCGGACTTTGAACAAGTTTTTGTCCACTGGGCTGTTTGTTTTTTGGGTAATAAATAAGATAAGATGACCTCTATTGTTCGCAATGCTTTCAGATTCCATTAGGAGTAAAATTCCTCGCGAAAGCCAAAAGAAGAAATTCCATTGAATGTATTCTTTTGTCTTTCGCGCGGAATTTTCCGCCTAATGAAAATCAATCTTTTGTAATCTGCTTCTAATTATACACAGAGAAGAATAGCAAAAACTTGTTCAAAGTTCGCAGTAAAGACGCTAGAATAACGCCGAACAACGTTATTCTAGCGTCAAAACCGCAGAACAAGTTTTTGCGCAATACGATTGGTTTCATTTTAAGGCATAAACAAACATCTTTCTTCGTTTTCTGTTTATTTGAATTTTGAATTTAGTTACTGATATCATTTTCGATTACTCAGGATTCTTCGCTGCATGTACTATGCTTATTCGGCCCCCTTACAAATGTTTTGATAAATTTACAACAACATAGGAGAGTGCTCAATCAACGATCTTGCAATGGATTGGTTTCTTCATGCAGAAGAAAACAATCATTTGTAAGCTCGTTGACATAACGCCTTCCTTTGTTGTTTTTATCATATTGAATTATGCTGACATCAACATATTTGACTGGGTTAAAAAATAAGGGTCACTTTTTATAAGTAGTTTTTTCTATGAATTATATTTTTCAAATAGAAAAGTGTGTAAATAATAAAATTAGATGTAATTATAGCTGGTGAGTGTGACCAGAGAAACAATTATCTTATGCATTATTATTCAATGAAGTTTTCTTTTCTTTCTGATTTGTCTCTAAATTAGTGCCTAAGGCGAAGAGAAATGAATCAATGATCATGTATTTCATTGATGAAAGAAGCTCAATTTCAATCTCGGGAAGAAACTTTCGTGCAATTTCGCGGAATAAGCATCCGCGTTTAGACCCTCTTATTACATTTCGCACGAATTATTTGCGGTTGTAATGTTTTTACTAAATTTTTGCGAACCTGGTTATCAACAAAAATAATATGAATTTTTTGTATACGCAGCCTTTAGGATCCTACCTCAATAGTACTAACTTTAAGGAAGTTATATTAGAAAAACAAAACACGAAAGAATGTCAACATAGATTTATTCGTCGAGGAATTCATTAATCCAATTTTATCTTGGTGTAAAAATGCCCTGCCCTTCGAATTTTTAATAATAACTTTTTTTGTTGTGCGTAAAATCTCACGAGTCTGCCACGATACCTATTACAAACATTTTTAGGTGATCGTTGCCGGTGTCCTGTAACCACGCCCTTTTTTAACCGAAAGCTTAAAAAAAAACATTAAAAATAGTTTTTGTTCAAAACGTCAAAACGCATATTTTATATGAAATGGCATATTCTTACAACCAATATCGTGTTACTCAACCTCGATCCCAGCGCTTTTTCTCTCCTTTTCTAATAGCGTTAAATATATTAAGAGAAGAATTCCTGGGAACGAGGTTGCGTGATACTATGATTGTTTGCATTCATTTTTCATCATTTACACTACATTTTGACGAAATAACACGTGAGTCTAACTTTCTCTCTTCATGCTCAAGACGCTGTGTTCGAAATAAAGATCAAAGATTTTAGAATATGCTTTAAGCTTTCTAGTTATGTTCAAAAAACCCTCCTCCACAGTGATTATTTGCTCTTATTTCGTGCACTGCCTGGATATCGACGCATGGGCTTATAACCGAGCAAGGACGAGGGACTTCTAACCAGTAAAAACACGTCATTTGACGTCAATTTTCACATGTAAACTCCTCTTCTTTTGGCTTTTGCAACGTTGAGATTATTATTTCATACATGCAAATTACGATTCCAGCAGATGTAAATACGTTAAATTTAAAGGGGGCGGCGGGGTTAGATTTAACAAAGGAAGAAGAATTATGATCTTCAGTTTAAAACACAGTGTTCTGTGTTCAATTTTAAAGCACAACCTAACATCGCTTGCAATAGCCTGAACTTCAGTTCCAAACTTCAACAAATAGTAGTTACTACTACTTGTTGTAGTTTGGGACTGGAACTCAGGCTACAACCGGTCGCATAAATTATAAGACATTTTACGAATTTCGACAAGCAATACAAGCCACAAGTAAAACGTAAATACGGAAAATGACCCTTAGACGTCCCTTGAGGTTTATCTCAAGGGTTTATCCGAGTAGACTTAAGACTTAAGATCTTGGGTCTTTTTGCAAACTTCTTTTGGAAGAAATACTATTCTTTGTAATTATGCAATATAATATTCCCGAGTTATAAACTTAATATAACTGCCAGACATTACCTGCGGAGGAGCGTTTTTTGAGCATAGTGTTCAGCTTTCAAGCTACAAAAAATACTCCTCCACAGGTGATTTCCGGCAGATATTAAGGTTTGATACATAAACTAAATATTTAATACCATATTTTCTTAAAAAAAAATACAAAAAGAAAATTCCCCTATTTCAGATCTGGTGTATCAATTTGCAAGTCTAGAAAAGACTGTCGGACATTAACTGTGGATGAGTGCTATTCTAGTATAGTTTTCAGGTGTACATCTATGATCAAAAAGCACTCCTCAACAGGTGCTGTCCGGCATTAATTTCAAGGCTTGTGGACACGACGATATGTTTACAGCGTCGTAGTCGTGTATCAAGCAGATATGTCCGGGCCAAGAAAGATTATTGGCTACCCAATGGGCAAAAACTTGTTCAAAGTCTGCAGTAATGACTCTAGAACAACACACTTCTTTTAAGCAGATATTCCGGATATTCTGCTTTTATTATTATTAACTAGAGAAGTGAGCACGATTTGAAAAAAAAAATATTTTAAAAATCTGTTCCTAGAGTGTCGGTCAAGAAATATCGACGATTGACAATCACCCACGTTGCTTAATTTTTATAAATTAATTAATAATAAATTAAATAGAAATCAAATAAATTTATCCGTGTAAAGTAAAAAAATAAACAGAAATGCGACGTCAAATCAACATAAAAACACGTCACATGACGTCAACACGTGGTCTTATCGATGTTGATTAGACGGATGCCGGCAGAGAGCTCAATCACACGGTTTATATATCTCTTCAGGGAGTACTAACTTAGTGGGCAAAAAAACTGTTCAGTCAGCAGTAAAGACGCTGTTCTAGTGTCTTTACTGCGATCTTTCAACAGGCTTTTGCCCACTGAATGAGGGCGAGGAAAAACTGAATATAAAAATAAATGTACAGCAACATCAACAGAGAATATGAAAATATGGAATTCTATTATCAGGTGCGCAAACAAACGGAAATAAATTCAATAGACTGCAACCAGGTCTCTGAATTCTCGCCGGCATTCCCCTGTGGAGAAGAATCTTTGGAGACTAATTTGCAGCCTGTTTTCTCCACAGGTGAATGCCGTCGTGAATTCAGAAGCCTGCTGCAACTATATTAAAATCGATCGTTCCCCTTTCTGAGAAAGGTTTAGAAAAAAGATATTACATAGTAACAAGTCATGAAAATAAGATGTCTCGGCGATACTATAAAGTTTATGGAGTCGGAGAAGACGACTGGGACAATCTTACGATCGATTACTGCCATAAGAAAGCCATTTGCAAGTTCCTTCTTGAAAACGTTAATTTCAACGTTTTGTTCCCTCAATTCTACTCATTTTTAAGGATTTGCGGAGCGGGTCCTAACAGCTAAGACACTAATTTCGAACAGTTTATATTTCGGACATTAATTTCGGAAAGATTATATTTTGGACACTATTTTAATTTCGAACAGATTATTTTCGGAAAGATTATTTTTTTCATAAAAATTATAAAACGTGTATAGAAACTAATTCATTTTAATCTATAAATTTATACAAGAGTGACAATCACGCTCAAAATAAGTACCTATGGAGAAGAATAAGTTACAGTGGAGAAGGGTGTTGATCTAATAAATCTTGAAATATATTGATTTCTTAAGCTATATGAGCATAGCTTCTTACTTTGTATCCTAAAAAATACCCCCGCCCTCTACGATTCCAGTGGCCAAAAACTTGTTCAAAGTCGTTGTTCGACGTTGTTCTAGCGTCTTTACGGCGTACTTTGAACACGCTTTTGCCTACTGGGATGGGTTGAATTTATTAATCTGTATCCTTCCCCACTGATGCATTTATTTCAAAGTTATATTTTTACTATCTTAGTAACTTGAAAAGAAAACACATCCCAGCCAGCAAAAACCTTCTTTGAACGTTGCTCTAACGTTATTTTGCTGACTTTGAACAGGTTTTTGCCGGCTAGGATATTGCAAGTTTAGCTTGGGCTATATATATTATGGATGGAAATAACTGATGGATATCATCTATGGAGGAGAGTCTTTTGAGAGAAACTTTGTTTCCTGAAGCATTCTCAGACATCACTCTTTCAAAGTGATTATTCCCTCTATTTCAAGCACTGGAGTATCCCAGTGTGTAAACCCAGGGCTCGAAATAACAGCCGGTCATCACTGTGGAGGAGAGATTTTTCAGAATATTTTCAGCCAAGTTGGCT
>JAULBZ010004683.1:0-14411 GCA_032360805.1 Neoturris breviconis | reverse complement strand
ATTTGACACTTTCGAATCAGTAGCGAACAATAGGAATGAAGTTGGAATTGCATGATCAAACAATAGAAATGTATTTTAAAACAATCCTGTGGTCACAAAACTGGTATGAAGTTATTATCACACATCATCAATAAGCATAATTTAACAATGAAATCACAAGACGATGATGACTCATGCCAGGAATTTATGATATGCAAAAAACGATAGAAATGGAAAGTACTTGTGTCTGAGAATATTGACTAGGATGACTCTAGTATTAGTAGGTTTTTAGATAAATGTGGAGCGCCATATTTACCACCTCCCCTCCTCCGGGCCTTTATAGAGGTACCAAAAGACTCGATCTTTATAGCGTTAAACTTGTAGTATTCTTTCTAGTCTTAGTTGACACACAATATCCATACTAAAGCGTTTTTTCAATGGTCAGAGTAGGGACCGAGATTATGCAAATACAATATCTATATCCGCAACGTGTTCGTAGTCAACACTCTGTAGTATCAAATACACTGGGGGACACTTATTAATTTTTTGGAAATTGTTCGAACCCCTACCTGCTCTTATTCAACATCCCCCCGCCACCCCTTGAGGTGTCCCACTTAATAGATTTGGAAGATTTTCCAACCAACCACCCCTCTCCCCCTTCTTTATTCTTACCCCCTCTCCCCTTTGTTTATATGATACTGCAGGATAGATACTCTTACCTCGCCTACCAGAGCAGCTCAGCAGTGCGAAAAATAATGGATATTATCTTAACAGATATCTCTAACAAAACGTCAGTAAAACGCGTGTATCTTTAACCAATGCATTGCTGTTTCAATAGATGGCAGATCTGTTTCAATAGATGGCAGATGTGAGCCACTATATCACATACAACAACAACCTATCAAACCATCAACTGTTAATTCTGAATCAGATATCAGTTTAACCTTAACAGCAAGCACATCTATTTGCAATAATATTTTTGATATCCCAGAAAAATCGGTTTTCGATTCAAAAAACACTGAATTTAAAGTTTAAGCTTCACTGGATTGCTAAATATCGGAATAAAATGTTAATTAACATCTCTATGTGATTCTCTTGAACATGCACTGTTTTAGTTCTGTTCGCCAACCGTACACGATATACATCGATCTGCCTGTGATAAACAGACAAAATCAACACAAATTACAATATTTTATAAAAAGACGGGATAGAAGCAAATATTATTAAAACTTTTGAGAAATAACGATATCCTCCCTAATGTCGCTCTGACCGTTACTTTTATGACTCTGACCGGTTTATAGTCACTATTTTGGCTCCAACGTTTAAATACTTACTTTAGGTCGACACTAATATAATTTTCAATGATATCCGAAAGAAATGAGCAGAATAATATTTTCTTATGAAAACGCGGGATATAAGAAATTTTATTAAAATATATGATAAATAATATTTTCTTATGAAAACGCGGGACAGAAGGAATTTTGTTAACAAATATGATAAATAGTAACATTTTTATGTAAACGCGGGATAGAAGGCATTCTGTTAAAGTCATCGTGATAAAATAAGAGAATTTCTTAATTTAAGTGAATTTCTTAATTCAAGTTATCTTTATCCAGGAATTGTGGCTCAACCTCATCATCCTCACTACACGTTTTGTTTATAAGGTTTCGTTTATCTTAAGAGCCGTAAGTAACTGAGTTTCAAATGCCAGATCGTTTAGGGTGAAACTCGTTTAGGGCTCCATGTAAAGGCTGCCCTTTTCTTGCATCTGGGTTTCTGGTAAATGTTTCTTAAAAGTGGCAGTTTATTAAGGCATCCTTTTTTACATGGATGGACCCGTAAATGAGTTTTACCCTAAACTAGCTCGTCCCGAAGAAACCAATCAATTGCAAGTTCATTTACTTAATACTCTTCATCATAGATTAATTTTTCCCAAAATTATTGAATTTTACTTTTTTAAAGCTGCTAAGATATCTGCTTTTGGTAACGAATTTTGGAAATGGCTCCTTACAATTTTATTCTGAAAAACATTTGTAAAATGAACTTTATACAAACTTTTTATAGACCATCTATAAAGCTGCCCAAGTTTGGTATTATTTTTACTTATTTTTCACCCCTATAAGAATATCCAGGTCTGTAATCGTCAAAACATTGTTATATAATGTATAACCTCCTTGGACTGACCATAAGTTATCCAAACTGTTTATAGTTCTAAGTGATTCATTACAACCCTGTGAAGTGTCATGTTAAAATCAGGGACCGATTTCTGCCTTACAGATTCTTTTTTGGTTTAATTTTCTTTCAATATTTCTTTTAGCTTGTTTATTGGAAACGCTTTCCTTTATTTCACGGTAAGAATTATTTTTTTAATTTTTTTGGACAAAGTTATATGTTGATTTAAAATATTAAATTTTGGCATCAACATTCAAGTCAATATTTTAGATTTATATGGACCATTTGTAAAATCTGCAGCAGCATCACGGTTATCTCTGCATGAGGAGTTTTATTATTTATTGATAATTAGGAAATATTTTAAAATATCCTTACCCTATGAATTTCACCTACTTATGACTGATTTGTGATTTTGTCAACTCAGAATACACATGTCATTGTCTATAAAAAGAACAAGTACAAGCCCCAGCACTCAAGCTTTTCTAATGTTTTAGCCGTAACATTCTTGTCTGTGAAATATTATGCATTTATAAGACATAATTGAAATTGACTCTCTCTTAGTCAGAAATAAGTCAAAACTATGGAAATTAAATCAGTGTTTCATAGCACTGAGTCATAGCAAGTGTTATTTCCCATAATGCATGCCTGTCATTTAGTAACTTTATTTAATTTCTTTTAGTTGCGTATCTAATTTTTGTGAGCTTCGTTCCATGTATTGATGCAGTAGATTCATGTCATAACTTTACCATTGTATCGTTACATGGTTATACAGATGGTAATTATTTTGTTAATCCTGGAAGAAGTGTCACATTTAAAGCGTAAGTATTAAACTAAAAATTAAAACTTGAAACAGAGGTTGAAGTAACCAACAGGCAAGACAAGACTGAATTATCTTTAAGTAGGGGAGCACAATACAATTCCTAGTTGCCGAAGAAAAAAAAATTCAAAATGATCTTAGAGGAAAAGGCCTAAAATTTCTAGTGGTATAAACCATTCACTCAATAGTTATGAAAAAAGTGTAGCAGAGGGGGTTAAGTCTACTCTCTCTAGAGACTTGCCATGGTCATTTTCCGCATTTATGTTTTACTTGTGGCATAATGTCGCAATTTGTCTCATAATTTCTGACCAAGATTGTCTGAAATAACAGTTCTTGCCAATTTATTTCTCAAAATACGCATTTAGGACCATTAATTTGTACAGTTGTGACGAGAAAAATCTGTTTCCCAAAGTTTTTGAGCCCCTGGAACTTTCCTATTTTGTTCCTTAGCCCAAATTTCAACTTTTTGCAAATACCAAATTCTCAATATTGTGAAAATCTTTTTTTCTGAAATAATGACAGAAAAATCAAGATTTTTGCATGCTAAATTGCTAAATTGGCACATGCTAAAAACACCTTCAAAACATTTTCTGTACAACCCTTAATTTTCCAGAAATTGACCAAATTTAGAAATTCAAACAATGGTAGGATTATATTATGGAAAACATGAAATTCGTGCAAAATTTTAAAAAAATTCATAGACAAAAAGAAATAAATGATTAGCAAAACAAATGGCATGAAAATTCGATTATATTCTAAGTGCTTGAGTACTAAGCCTGCTTGGAAAAACGGAATTTATGAGTTCAAAAAGACCTAAAATTCTAAGTCTTAACGCTATTCTGGCCGGGCTTTTAGAGGCTCTGAAAAGATGGTGGAGGGGGCAAAGTGCCCGCCTCCCCTCCATAACTTTTGATGGAACATGCTGCTATAGTGTTGAAACTTTCCAGAAAGTTAGTTCAACATACCACAGAGATAAATCTGTAGGGAATCTTTGTGGTTGTTTTCTGCATTAACATGCTTTACTTGTGGCATATATTGCTTGTCAAAATTTGCAATTTGTCTCATAAATTCTGACCAATATTGTAGATCCTGAACAGTTCCAAGTACTAGCTCAGATTACCTATTGATACCTTCCGTTGGCAAGTTTGGCTGGTTCTTGGACGAGGAATATACGTGAACAATTCCAATTGTATAGTTAGTGTTGTCATCTTGTTGGGAAAAAACAGAGTATACCTGTCACAAAGCATATTATTTTTGTGAACACTGTATAATTGTCTCATTAAGTTTATTTTTCCCTATGGAGGTTATTTAGACTTCTTTCAAGCTTTATTAACTTTTAGGGATTTTCCTAACTGCAATGGATGTAATATAATTTTGAAGTATTCGTCTACACAAAACACCAAGATGCTTTTATCGCCTCAGACCGTAACAATCTCATATGGCAATGATAGTATGGGCACTTATGTAGATGTACATGTGGACATTGCTGCAGGAAATGGTCATCAAAGATTATGTGATTTAGTTGTTTATGTTGTGAATGAACCTGTATTTCTGTTAGAATCTACAGCTATAAATGAGGTATGATCAGTTCTTTACTAACAATCTATTAGATTTTTTATTCAATATTATTTGTTGACAATCTTGTCTTTTTGATATTATTCCAAGCCTCAAGATAGTAGTCGGACATCACCTTTGCAGCTGAAAACTGTACTCGAAAAACTCTCCTCTACAGGTGATATTTGAACACTTATTGAGGCTTGATATTCTCGTTCTATACATTAGTATAAATCTATATTTATTCAATTGAAAAACACAGCAGAATTAATACCACTTAGCAAGGCTGAATACATTTGACATCCAATTTAACTGCATAGAATATCTGTTTTTTACACATACAATTTTGCTATTATATTTTGAAAAAATGCTAACTTTTAACTCAAAAACAATTTCTGTTAATTCAAAATAAGCTACAAAAACACAATGTTACATTTTAATAATTAAAAACACGGTTTGAAAAATTAATTTCACCTTCTTAGTCGAACCATACTTGTATTTAAACTTAAAGCTCTATCATTATTATTATATGAAGCATCCTATTCGAGGTTACATGTGTTAAAATCAACCACAAAATGAAAACCATTTTACGCATCATCTGTTTCATTATTCTTTTGCGTTGTTAAATTTTTTGTTGTAAGTAAACCTAACATGCTTGCTATGTTCTATTTCATATTTGAATCGGTTTTGTTTGGTTCTTATACTGCTTTCTAATATGTACCCACTTACAGACATGATGTGCCTTCACACCAACCTGATCCAAAACAGTGCTCGATGCGGCCCTAGTACTGTGGTTAGTGTTTGCACAACTGATATATGCTTCTTTGCTTCTTTTGTTCTTATTCTTCAATGTCCTTCTTATACTGAGAACTTGTTTTGTTTGGTTAATAGTAATATTAGTTGCACACACAATGGGTATTATTGCTATATTATTTGTTCAAAATTGTATTGTATGTGGCGTGTGTGGTGTGGGGTGGTGTGGGGTGGAAATACACTTGAGAAATTATGTGGTGGTTGGTTACTTTTGAAGGTTACTGGTTGCTGTAGGTTGTGCCATTCACTATAAAATAATGAACTATGTAAATTGCAGACTCACAAAAGAGCTTCTTCATTCTTGTTATATTTCTCATGTACGATTTCAAGGTTAGGCCCTTCCAAAATTTTAGTTGGGCCCCGTTAATGGCATTCTGTCTACTAAGCTGTTCCCCCCTCCCCCAACCTGTTAACGGAAAGTGAAAAAAAAAGCAGGACACGCTTTTTTCATGCCAGATTGCAAAAATTGCTCCACCATCTTTGTTTACAAGAATTCAGTTCCATCTTGCATCATCTTCCATCATTCCTTTTGTTGCTAGCTTTTTTTTTCTTCGGTTTTTACTTTTTGCAAACATGGATTGCTGTTATGTTCCTTACATGTTTTACTCTGTTAGATTAGAGTGTTATTTCAAAGTATGCAGTAAAGATGCAAGAACAACGTTGAAAACATCTTTACTGCAGCCTTGGAACATGTTTTTGCCCACTGGGATTAGTGTCAATGAATATCCAATGGTTAGATTTTTCCAAATCACTTGACGCATCCCTCACCACTCTCTTTCCTGAAATTGTTTGCTTGTGGTAATATAACAAATTTTATTTTATTTAGGCATCATTGGAATATGGCCTCGGGGAGAACGTTGGTATTCGCTTGAAGACTGAAGATCTACATGACTATGTTGATGCTTTTGGGGGAAATATTGATAATGTAACAGATTATTTATTGGTTGAGTTTGAGTTTGAAGATAATTACGGTAAGTTCATACCTAACAGGCAAAAACTTGTTCAAAGTCTGCAGTAAAGATGTTTTCAACGCTGTTCTAGTGTCTTTACTGCTGACTTTGAACAAGTTTTTGCCTATGGGAAAACTATGAAGAATTGTGTTAAGTCAATGTGCTTGCAATCCCTTCTCCACAGTGATCATTTACTCCTATCTGGACCACTTTTAATTGGTATCTTTGTAACACTGTAATCTATCAATTACTTAATCATTGAAAACTTTAACTTGCTATTTTATGTGTTTAGGTATATACATTTAATGTTTAAAATGGTGAAGAATATTAGATTTGATCACTCTAACCTTAAATCTCCTATTTTGTTCTCCATAGAATTTGACACAAAAAAGTGAAATCTACAATATTACTTATCAATGTTTGAAATAAAAGCAGATTATCATACTAAGGAGGAGTGCTTTTTGAGAATATCTTCAGGCTATGAAATGCTCAAAATCCCTTCTTTCACAGTGATTATTTGTTCTTATTTTGAACACTGCCTATGGTATGAAACATTAACTGAGTACAAAACTAGATTGTTTATGTGTTGTATGTAGACTTTGTTTCAACAGTACCATATTGCTTTGTATAAACGCTCTCTTTTGAATAAAAATTTAAATAACCGCACTTTACTTTGTGAAATTTAAAATAAATCAATGCAGCCCAATGCTCACCCACTCTCACCTTACAAAAATACACAATTTATAAGTTTATCGGGAGGTTACAATAAACAAGAAGATGCTAATATATTTTCCTTCATTTTCTTCAACTTTACTTGATTTATTGATAGTTTCTTTTTTGGTTTTGAGAGATATATACTTCGTGCAATGAGCAGAAGGATAATTTTGAAACATGTGAAACTTTTCAACTGCTAGTGGAAACATCACTAGACAATTGGACCTGGCTGGCATCTCTAAAAGATTTGAATCAAGACTGTGCAACAGCCATTCTTAACAAAGGAGACTATTTAGGCAAGTGTAATGAATAATTGTGTACCTGGTGCTTGATTTGGTGGACTTTTTTTAAAGTCGTGCTTTTGATTATTTTTGTAGAAGACGTCACATTGGATATTATGGTAGAAAATAGTGGGAAAGAACAAACAGCATCAGTCTTCGTCATCTCTAGTACTGACCCTTTGATTGGAATACAAATAGTTAGTAGATTTTCTTTATTTTTCTTTATATCAGGACATATTCTATATTAACAAAATCATAAATTTACTCAATCAATATAGAATCAATAATCTTCTTGATGTTTTTCTTGGCATACCTCTGTATATACTTAGTCAACTTGAAATTTAAAGGCTTTTCAAATTTTTGTATTGGTAAAAAGAATTCATTAAGTTTTATAAGATTTTGCTTAGGTTGCCAAGGTAACGAAATTATGACAAGGTGGAAATGTCAGAATAAATAATTTTAATATATTAATATTCTCCAATTTGCTATGATGTCATCAACATTTTACAGTGGGTGAAAGAATTGGATATCCTGGTGAAAAGCGTTGGGAGAGGGACTTGTTTAAACACTTTTTAGAGTTTTGAAGAAAGATTGACCCAAAATATTTTTACTGAAGAAGTATCAAGAAAAAAACATATCCATTCCAAGCAGGATTGTAGTTTGTTGACCTTATATAAGCTAAAAATCTTTATATTTCAACATTTTTCTCCCACTCACTCCACCTATGCCTTCACCCACCATTCGGCAGTATTTTATGGAATGTTACATTAAGTGTCAACCTAATTGCTTATTCAGTGGTGATTCCAACAACAACTGACATTTATAGAATCGGTAGTATTATTTTCTTTACAAAGTTTGGTGCCCTGTACTAAGTAAAATCATAAAAATCATAAAAAACAATTTACTTGGCTAACAGGATACTTTGTAGTATCTCATATAAGGCAAGGCACAGGTGTATGAGAATGCACTAAGCACAGGTATCTTACAACATTTTATGGTCCAAAGTTTTTTGCCTAGTGGAAATACGCTTTTACGCAGTTATTCTTTGTTGTTATTGTTTTTATTGCAAAAAGTAAAACTACATCGAATTTATGAATTTAGTTACCTAGTACTCACGATAATGGTTCGGCTGTTATACGTGGTTACATTTTGGGCATACAGGATGATTTATTGCGCAATAAATGGGCTGAGACAACATTGTGCCGAATCATACCCACTCCTTTAACCACAGTGATTGGAAGTGAGATAACATCTCAAGATATTGTAGCCAGTACTAGTTCATCAAATCTATACACATTCACAAAGAGTATACGACTTCCTGAAGATGCTCTTAGTGCTGGTTTTATTTACTATATTAAAGTAAAATGTGAGAACAGTTCTAAAGAAGGTATTGGTTACATCAATCCTAAATCAGTTGATAGAAAAGGTATGTTTCACAACAGGGCTTGAAATAACTGCCGGTTATTGCTGTGGAGGAGAGATTTTTCAGAATTATTTCAAACTCTGCACAATATGGAAGACTATCAAATACAGTTGATATGGCAATGCACAGTCTTTGGCATCCTTTACTTGGACCCCTAAAAGAGTCTCACCCACGATCTTACATTTAATTGGTTTCTTCGTACCAAAGAAACCAATCAATTGCAGCAAGCTTGTTTAGGGTGAAACTCATATAAGGGTTCATGTTAACGGCTGCCTAGATGTGAGTCTTATTTTGTACATTAAGAACGAAAATGTTTTAACAATGAAAGTTTTTCTGTGCGAAAATCTTTGTTCTTAATATACTCTTCATACAAACATCTTTTTGCAATTAAAATTAGAAGTTAAAATTCTTAAGTGTCTATGTTACGTTTTTAGTCCAAGTTTATTTCTAATGATCTATTTTTTATTTCAGGATTGGTAAAAATTAAGTCACATATTTCCAATTACCCTGTCCTACTTAACGAGACAGAAATATGTAGTACTATACAAGCGGATACTTTAGATATTACATTAGATCTTGGTATGGTTTACCCTATAATAGGTATGTAATTACATGATTTCTGTTGTTATTGTTCTACTTACTTGTACTTTAGTCTTCATTTATGCGAATTTAGAAAGCACCAAACTTATATGCAAACATTCCAACCATCCCGGTTTGGCCGGGACAGTCCCGGTTTAGTATGCATTGTCCCGGCGTCCCGGATTTTTTTTTTCAAACACACCGGCAGATGACACAGACAGAAAGAAATATAATAAAAAATATTGAAGATTTTCAACTTTTTCTTTCAATTCCGCGGAAAATTTTTGTGAGTGGAAATGGGCCTTTAGACTGTTTCCTTTCATACCTAACCTTATTAAAGTAAACGACCCTTGTAATCTCGGTGTTTCTTGTGAACGGAATTTTCGAAAAGCTGAGCGTCAAAAATGCCAAATGATCTAAAGGCAAAAAAATTCTCTGTCGCCCAATCATGATATTATTTAGGCATTTAACTTTTTACATTGTCCCAGAATTGGAACCTCAGGGGTTGGAATGCCTGTATATGTGATGTAAATATTATGATTTTCATAGATTCGTTCTACGTGGTTAAGTAAGTTAAAGGAGAACTAAGGTCAAAGATTTTCTGCTGTTTATTTCTTAGATTAAAGCTATACTTTGTCCATAATTGACACACAAAGTGATCTACGGTGGTCGTAATTTTTCTGCTTTTATTTTATTTTACATACTCACAAAAAACTATAAGAAAACCTCTACTAACTGTTTACTATATATTATAATATAGCCAATGTCAAGCAGCGTTCTCAAAATGTCTGGAACAGATAGTAAACTGTTAGGCAGGTACTGCTTGTCGACGAAGGAAGAATATTTTTCTTTTTCCTCGATGGAATATTAAGGACGCTGAGATGTGCAAATTCAGTGCAGCATTTTAACTCAATTAAAGATGTCATTATCAAACAATGTCCACAAGTACACCAGCGTAAGGTTTGTAGATGGTTAGAGTAGAGACCGTTATCACTAGCTACTGTCGACTTCTTTCTTCATTTTTGGCAATGATTCCGAATATTTCAAGGTCTTTATTAGAGTATTCTGGTCTATAAGAGTAGCCACACTACTTCCCAGTCGGTATCTGAATAAGAATTATCTTCCATTTGAGAAGAAGAATTCTGATGATCTAGAACTTCATGTGTTACTTCCAACAGCCATTTTGTTTTAAATATCATGTAATGTGATGTCATTTTGCATATAAAACCATAGTAACTAAAATTGCATATGGCGACGACCGTGAGTGATTTTGATGGCAAATACACAGGCGAATATCCAGGTTTTATTGTGATTTTTGAACGTTTGATTAAATTTAATGATATTTTTATGAATTTTTAGACTCAGACTGAAATTCAGAAGAAAAAATTTCAGACCTTAGTTCTCCTTTAATAATCTTCATACTGGGTTGTGTAACTGGACCTTGTACGGAATTATTGAGAAAATGTGTATCTCTATACCTCCCTCTACATAACAATGATATATTATCATTGACACTGTTAGATCGGAAACTTCAGCAACAAAATTATTATAAATAATATCATAATGGATATTTATAGTTATCCCTGGGTATTTTGTTGATTCATTACACACACTCTCTCTCTCTCTCTCTCCCCATTACATTATTTTGCATCATTTTACTTTTTACGCTTCTACCTTTTTAAGAATTTTCCACCAATGGAGATCACCCTGATGTAATGGAATTTGTTCCTCGCCAGATTGTGGATAGCAAAGATATTCAAAATGGTTCCGTTTTAAGTTACAAAGAAGCTAACATGGTGCATCTTAATTATTCTGGAGGTCCGCATCATATATGTTCATTTAATTTTTATGCTAGTAAGTACAATTATCTATTCTTAATCCCAATGTGTTAATTTTATGTTGTGACATAAAGGTATGTTTATACTCTTCTTATATTTGTTCTTAAAATCTAAAGGTTGATTTGGATTAGGCAGAAAATTAAATGTGAAAGCCAAAAGAAGACATTCCATTGGTAGAAATTAACATCAAACGATGGTAAATGGTAATGGTAAACAACCTTTATTTAGGAGAAAAAGTTGTGTGAACAATATTTTTGTAAAAGATCTTCAATGATGAGCGTCATAATTTGAGTATTAATTTTTTTTATTCAGATCCGGTGCTACTTCGTACACATAAACCACCATATTCAGCTACTCAAAACACATATCCTTTTCATGTTGACATCTTCATCAGTCCGTTATTGAAGTTAAAGTAAGTACATTTCTTTTGAAAATTTTGGGAAAAAATATAACTGTGCAGAAAAGTGCAGTGTTCGAAATAAGAGCAAATAATCACTGTGAAGGAGAGAGTTTGAGCATTGCTTTAGGCCAGAAAGCTTGAAGCAATGCTCAAAAGCCTCTCCTCCACAGTGATAAGACTACTAATAATTATCCTGGATATCTCCATATAGGGACTGTGTATTGCCATTATATGAACAAGCCTCGATATAATGGTCGAACATCACCTGTGGAAGAGTGTTTTTAGCCCACCAAACAAAGTTTGAATGGGTTATTGCTATCACTTTGCGGTGGTGTCGGCGGTGGCTTTGGTGTCTTGCTTTTCTTAATTGACCATATTCCCGAAGCGCTACTATTTTTTAATTTAGTACCAGCTTTCGTGGCGATATTCTAGAAGGACTCGCCAAAATATATCGATTTTGTCCGCTCGGTCCCAGGTTTTCGGCAAAAAGGGTCCAAATTGCATTTTTGGTCCAATGGACTGAAAAGGCGTGTTACTGTCCTGAAATTTGGTTATGGTAATCTGAGCAATATTACGAGACCGCTGGCCAAATCTTTTTCAATTTCGGTGAAAAAGAGATTTTTTTAAAAGTAGAGACTTGAACATTTGATTTACATTTATCAAAATGTTTAATTTATGATTTCTGTTGAATTTTTTGAATTCTGTCTATAAGGATTTGACCAGAATTACATTTAAACTTAGAAAATTTTTGAGACTTTGACCCTAATTCTTTTCGGCAGTCCTTTTGTATTTTGAAGAAGCTTCCTCCTCAATTTTTTGGGATGGTAACTGATCAAGTCTCCATTTTGATTTTGAAAAGCTTCCTTGTTCAATTTTGAAATAACTAATTAATGTTATATCCACTTTAGGGTTGTAAAACATTTAATTACTATTAAAGGGAACCCGAGGTGACCAGACAAGATAGATAACATGTTAGTAAATACCTAAATACTATTTTTTCAGTTGTGAGTATTTAAAACCATGATTTCATCGACTTTTGTTTTTGTTTTTCTTCGTTCAAAGGCGGCCATTACACTTCTGCGACCTTCTTCTTCACTGTGATTTTGTCGATTAGTGTCCAGTCTTTTTAGGTCTTTTTGGCCATATTTTAAATTCCCATGACGTTACAAACATGTCAAATAATAAATTATAAAAGAAATCTCTAATATTTAAAGGAGAATTAAAGTCAAAATATTTCTGTCGTTTATTTCTTAGATTAAGGGTGCATTTGATTCGGCATTCTAAGTCAACTAATCAAACTGATCACTCCGTTGTGCAAAACAAACAACTTTTGGAGTGATCGGTGGGATTGTCTTCATTACTCCAGACGAATATGAATAAACGAGGTCAGTCGGTGTTTTTTTTGACGTGACAAAAATGGCAGCTCAAAAGATAAATATTGTCTTTTCAATGTCTCTTCTTCTAGCTTGAAGACTTGTTCTTAGCCTACTATATCTTCAGTATCTTGCTCTCTTGGTTGTAATATAACATAAAAATTATTTTTTCCTGATCAATATTCAATTTGTTACACCGCGTTTACGTCGCTTTGATCTTACTTTGTTTAAAACGGTTTAAAACGGTACCCTAACCTACTGTGCTATAAAGCAAGTTAGTTCTTGCTGTGCTTTAAAGCACAGTAGTTTAGGGCACTGGCTTTACAGTCAGCGGGAGTGGTGTGTGATGTGTAAGACAACGTTCTATCTATTTCCATTTATTTATTTCCAGGCATATTCGTATAGGTTTGATCTGATTCGTTCCATCATGTTTGTTGGACCGTATATAGACCTTTCCGCAAAACAACTATAACTTTATTTTTGTGCAGAGACTTCACAGAAAGGAATTTTTGCATTGCAACAAGTTTTACATTGCGGGTAACCAAGGTTTTGTTTTAGGTCTATTTGACAGTCTTGCATAGTTTATGAAGCTTTTTATAATTTAGCGTGAAAGATAATTTTCAAACATCTTATTTAAATTTTGAGATTTTAAATTCATACTTCAAATAGCTGATCATTTATAGCAGTTTAACGATGTAAATCTTAGAAGACAACAAATTAAGAGTCTTTTCTATGAGAATACAAACACTTCTTGAAGTATTCACATTTGCAGTGGAGAAATTGAAGCAAAGTTTTTCCTGCTTTTGAGGAAGGATCGTTTGTAGCTATATCATTATATACTCCAAAGCATGAGGATAGCATAATCTTCATTTTTGATTGTTTTCTTGTACAATACAACAATACAATTCTATTGCATCAAAAAAGCAGACCGTAGTCGTGGTTTTAACAGAATCGGAGTGAAATGGGAACTATAAAAATCAATAGAACCACATGTCATTTCCCCGTTACTACTCGGTATTCGATGCTTCTTTCTTATTCAGAGCGACCGAAAAGTATAAAAAAAGCTGTGCTAGGTCTGGCATTTTCCATAATCACCGTCCACCGTCCCACTGCAAACCGTCCACCGTCCCACCTTCCACCATCCACCGTCCACCGCAAACCGTCCCAAAAACAAATTTACAGACCAGATATATCTCATGCGCTAGATTGGATTGGAGTTTGATCTTGAATCTTGGCAGGGAGGCAAAATGCTTGGATATGATTCGAATGCGATGGCCTAAATTTGGTACTGATGACGTCATGATGACGTCACAGACCTATCTTAGAAAGCCTACCTCCCGATAGAGTTACACTTTAAAACTTGGCAGGTGAGCAAAATATTTTATTTTATTTATTTATTTGATTTTTATTTCATGAATATTTATACAGGATAGCACTTTTCAGCCAAAATCTAATCTAGCTGCTATCAATACTGTTTACAATAATTCAGAAAAAAAGGTTAAAATAAATATACATATA
>JAULBZ010004682.1:0-14411 GCA_032360805.1 Neoturris breviconis | reverse complement strand
AACTTGGTCAAAGTTCGCAGTAAAAACGTTGTTCTAGCGTCTTTACTGCGGACTTTGAACAAGTTTTTGCCCATTGGGTAAAGAGTAGCTCAATCTCTGTCACGTTTTAGTTGTATTTTCTTCTTCGTTTTGATTAGAGAAGTATTTAGCAATGTTTTTTTTATGTTTTTGATACTTGAACTTATTTTTACTGTATGTGATGGCGACACTAAATCTCCACATCTTCATGTTGCGTGGTTCTCAATACTATTGTAGCCTGAGTTCCAGTCCCTAACTACGACTTAGGGACTGGAACTCAGGCTATACTATTAGAGTTCTGTAGATAGCAGGGTTGTAACTATCAACTTTAAATAAACAAACAATAAATAAATAAATACGATAATAACAAATACAGTTATTGATAGTTTAACATTCAGAATTTAAAGAATATACCCAACATGTACACGATATGGGACGTCTTTTCCTTATAAGGAACATAATAAACTATCAGCGTAATTTCTGCATGATTGCAAAAAACGCAGTGGGCAAAAACTTGTTCAAGCCTGCAGTAAAAAATCTATGCCCACTGTGTTGCAGCCATCTTGTTTGACAAACATTTTCTGTTTTTAGAGGAAAGAATTGCTTGTTTTTCCACTTCTTGACTTTAGACTCTGAGTTTTCTGGATATGTTCAGTGTGTGTCACTTATCCATTTGACATAGCCCAGCCGGCAAAAACAGCGTCAAAACGTCAAAACGTCAAAACTTTGAACAGGTTTTTGCCTGCTGAGAGATATTGGTATAAATCCCTTTAAATTACCTTTAAATACAGGATAAATACATAAATACACAAAACCAACAAAAATATAAAAATATAAAAAAAATATAACTACCCGAATTATATTCTTAGAAGAGTAGCTAACGGCAAACTATTATTTTTTTATAGAAATCTTACATAGCAAATACGGATTCTGAATGGGAAAATGAAGATAATCAGCAACCTCGATCCCATGGCTTCTTCTCTCTTGACGTTAAAAAGAGAGAAAAAACGCTGGGATCTTTGAAGGTTTGTTCTAACGTTATTTTACTGACATTGAACAGGTTTTTTCCGGCTGTGTATTCAGTTTTTGACGCTGTTTGTATCTCTCCTTAAAATTTTGGTACTACTGGTTTTGGCGGCTCATCTGATTCGTTAAGACTGAACACAAATCTGTATATCATTCCAGCAATCATTGCTCCCAAATATGGTCCAAACCAATAAAGCTGAAAAATAATATATTAGATTTATGGCTTTAATTCTTTGTATTCTCTCCCCTTTTTGTTTAGTAATTATACAGCATGAAAGCCTACCGAACACGGTCCCGTATAATAACTCTGTATTCGGACAGTGTATTGTCATATTGTTAAGGTGGATTTACACTAGGCGAAAAAATTAATCAAAACAAGACATTTCATTGCAACCTCGTTCCCAGGGCTTCTTTTCATGTCCAAAAAGTATCCACTTTTGAAACTTCCATTTATTTATTTTTTCTCCACTTCTTATCATTTGGGTATGACATTTGGGTGAATGTGGTCAAAACCTTATAAAAAAAATTCACCAATACTCGGTCTCAAATTGACAAAATCGAAAAATGGATTGGTTAGCAGTCTTTTAATATTGCCTAGAATGCAATAATCAAATTTCGATATGGTACCACATGCCTTTTTGGTCCTTTACAATTTTGAATTGTAAAAGTATATTATGAAAAGGTGAAAATATCGTATAAAATAAGAAAGCGATTTTCTTTCTTGTAATTTTATGACGCAATCGCGAAAATAACCCCCACGAATATTTGAGAATTAACCATTCATGAAATGAAATTCGTGCAAAATTTTTGAGAATTAAACAGCCGCAAAATTAAATCCGCAGAGATTGTGACTGTAAATGTCAATTAAAACCAATCGAAACTGATAATATGTAAAAGTACCAGATCTTCTCGAAAAAGCTTCTAAAATTAAAGTATATAATGTATTTTTTCAGCCAATCAAAGCTAATCGCACAAGTCAATGCTAATCAAATCAATCGAGGACTCAGCAAAAATACCTTATTAATTGCCTAGGTCAGTCTAGACTAGATGCTATTCATAGACAAGGAGTAACTATGATAATGACAAAAGAAATGGCTAAAAATATGTCAGATTATGACCTACACTCAGAAAGTGTAACACTTTAATTTGAGAAAGAAAAGCTACACATCTTCCAGGTTTATGCACTTGACTCAAGTTATAGCGACACTGAAATTGATGAATTTTATGATACACTACAATCTAAAATAAACAGTCTGCCAAATAAAAGTAAATACATTCTCCTCGGAGATTTTAATGCAAAAGTTAGGAGAAATAGTAACACATTATACCCTGAAGTCGTGGAAAGATTCGGGCTAGGTGAAACCAATGAAAGAGGTGAACGGATGCTGCAATTCTGTGTTATAAACAATTTAGTTATAACAAAACACCTGATGGACGCGTAAAAAACCAAATTGACTACATTGTTATCCAACAATCTCATAAATCAATAGTTAAAGACTGCAGAGCATTTAACTCAGCAGATATTGGTTCCGACCATTCTCTTCTTCTTTCTCGTATCAAGTTATCAATGACAAAACCTAGATATCTAAGCAGAGCTCCCAGGAAGTATGATATTGATAAACTTAAAGATAAAGGTACAGCTCAAGAGTTTGAAGTTAAAATTGGAGGGTTTTTTGAACCACTCCTCAATCTTGATATTGACATAGAAGAACTGTACAGTTTAAAAATACCACCAATAAAGCAACAAAAGAGGTTGTAGGTTTCAGGAGACGTAAACAAGTAGAAGGCATGTCAAAAGAACTTTCAGACGTATGCGAAAAAAGAAAAGCAGCAATTCCCATGTTCAAAAAAAGCAAGAGAAAAATATAAAAATTTAAAGTTGAAAAGAAAATTGAACAAATGGAAGCAGATTTCAGAACAAACAACAGTCACAACCTGTTTAAAGTTGTGCGTGACCTTGTGGATAGACCTAAAAAGTCAATATCAGTAGTGAAAGATGAAAACGGTGAAAAACGCACACTCCCACATGAAGTACTTGCATGCTGAAAATCTCATTTTGAAAAACATCTGAACACAGAATTCCTACAAAATGATAATGCTATTGACGGTATCAGCCTTCCTCCTGACTAACAGGTCAATTTCCAAACAATAAATAAAGATGAAATTAGAAAAGCAGGCAAGGAAATAAAGCCAGGAAAAGCACCTGGATTTAATATCATAACATCCGAAGTTATAAAAGCAGGAGGAGAGCCAATGATAGAAATGCTTTATAAATTATTTGCCACTGTGATAAAGACAAAAGGGACACCCATAGACTGGTCAAGAATGATCATAAGCCTTATACATAAAAAGGAAGATAAATTAAACCCAGAAAACTGCAGAGCTATAGCACTACTATCCATACCTGGCAAAGTATTTAGCAAAATCATACTCAACAGAATAAAAGACAAAACAGAAAGTTTCATCAAGGATACACAATATGGATTCCGACCTGGTAGAGGAATAATTGATGTAATTTTCATAGTTAGACAAATTATGGAAAAGTCAAGAGAAAGAAAGGTTCCACTTCACTTCCATTTCATTGATTTCAAATTTGCCTTCGACACAATATGGAGAAAAGCACTATGGAAAATGATGAAAGCTATTGGAATAAGGTATACACTTGTCGACATTATTGAATACATGTATGATAAAACAGAATGTGCAATATTTAATAGACAACAATATTACTGAGTGGTTTTTAGTTAGATTGGAGTCAGACAGGGGTGTCTTCTATCACCTACTATGTTTTAAATATTTCTTGAATTTGTTATGGATGAGCTTCTTTCTCTTCAAAAAACATTTCAAATGAATGACCAACTCTCATCAGACATACGGTATGCTGATGATACCACTCTTATAGCAGCAGTTTTTGACAAGCTGAAGCTCTCAACAGAAGAACTGGAAAATGCCTGTGCTAAATGGGAAATGAAAATAAACTCCAATAAGTGCAAAACCAGATGATATTAATGTGGATGGAAACATTGTCGAGAAAGTTGAAGAGTTTACATTTTTAAGTTCAGTAGTACGAGGATCTACATCAGACGTAAAAAGAAGAATTGCACTGGCATCATCAGCATTTGGTAGACTGAAAAAGAAAATCGTTAATAGAAAAGACCTAACAAAAACAATTAAGGTACGCCTCTACTATGCACTAATCGTACCAATCGCCATCTATGCTGGAGAACATGACGTCTCGAAGAAGAAGACTGTAGAAAATTGTTAGAATTTGAAAATGATACAGAGCTATAGCTGGAGTAAGTCGACTTAACCACATCAGAATGGATAACATAAGAAAAGTCTAAATATCTCAAGTTGTATAACTGACATCCTCAAAAAGAAAAGGTTAAAATGGTTTGGCCATGTAAATCGGCGAGACCCCCAAAGTTATGTATACCTGTTTTATAAATCTGATTTTAAAAATTCAAGACCTAGAGGACGCCCCCCTTTGCGCTGGAAAGATCAAATCAGAAAAGACACCAACCAACCTTTGCTTACAACAGAAAGAAATGCAAAAGACAGGAACCGCTGGAAAGATTGTGTGAAAAAAAGGTTTGGCGAGGGTTCTTTAATGGACTATGCAGTTAGGTCAAGTCAATTCAAGCACACCAAAAATAGACATGACAATCTATACTGATGCTAGCCTCAACGGTTGGGATATAACAGACATCACTATCTATACTGATGCTGGCCTCAACGGTTGGGATATAATAGACGGACATCACCCATCGAAATTTTTTAAAGAATTAAGCCATATAAATATTCATTCTCATTGAGGTACAAATTTACTGCAAAGATGGTATATTCAAAAATTTAAAAAATGGCGAGAGACAGCATAATCTTGATATTTCCAGATTGGCCAACATAATCCTAACCATGCGAAGTGAAGGGAGGAAACTCACATTTCCTCCAAAAGAGAACAAGCTGAAACGCGACCATAGCCCGGTGAAAAAACACCAATTGTACAAAAAGATGAATAGGATAGTCATACAGGTCCGTTATACAACACAAGACATCATAGATGCAGCCTGGAGACTCAATTTACCAATCAATTTATCACATTCTGTGAAGATAAGATATTCGCTATAAAAAAGCCAATGTTTCCATAGTGCTTGCATTTTAAACCAAGTTATACAATGACACTGCTTACAGCACTATATGTGCAGATAAGTCTGTCATCAGCAGCACAATATCTATGGCACTATTATTTTAGATTATCGGACCATCCACTAGTTAATCCAAATAGGACTGGGAAGGGGAGGATTCCACCTCTTCCCCCTATTTTTTTTTTAATAACTTTAATTTAATTAAAGCTATCGACTTGAAAGTTCATTTGTTTCATGCAATTCTATTTCACATCTTCCGGTCATTTTCTAAGCTATACCTAATGAAGAAGTTGAGGTAAAGGGTATATTCTGAAACTACCACCGAAATCTCTGTTATTAAATTGAATTTCTTCTTCAAACGTAATTATAAATAACCAAGTTGGAATAACTTAAGTTGCATTCAGAATTGAAACTTCTAACTTTCTCCAATTACTACTTTTGGTGATGGAAATAATTTGGTAAATTTTTATCACATGACGTTCTCCCCGTTTTTTTAAATTTTTTAAAAACCGGTAGATATGTTAAAATTGCTATTGGCATTCAAAAACCGAAGACAGAACTAAATAATACGAAATAGAATTAGTTGCATTTTGAAGAATACATGCTTTTTTGAAAATAAATCGGATTAAAAAAAACATATGATGACGTCATCAAATAAATATGCAAGTCAAATTGTTCGTCTGATGATGTTGTCCAAGTTTCATGAAGTTACCATTAGCCAATCCAACGTTATCATGGGGGGAGGGGTGGGGGAAATCCGTTTCCCTGCTTTTTCAGCCTCAAAAAAGCCTAGTCCTATTTAGGATTAAGAAATTTGTTCAGTTAAGTATATTTAACCTCAGACCATCGCAAACAAAACTCTCCGTTGTCTGGGTTGTCAAAATTAAATGGCCCTACAAATGGAACATTTGTGCACAAAATATTGACGCAAAAGTTGGCATTGTTATTAAATGCTGGACAAATTTACATATAGGTCATATCCCAAAACAAAACTATGTGTTAGGTGAAAAGGTTAGGACATCGGTCACTAAGCTGTTAATGACTTCCGGCAAACCGCATAAAAAGCCACCAGTGACGCTTCAAAGGTGCGTTAAAGACCTCCTCAGAGAAACTAAACCTTATCCCAGATTATTTCGCACCGCATAATTGCCGCTCCACAGCTACTAGCAAAGCATCACAAATTAATGTAAACATTAATTGATATTCTCAAATAGGGATGCTGGCGTAACAAAAATACATTTCAGAAGCACTACACTTGAGTTAAGTCTTGTTTGTAGGTTATATGTTCTCAGACAAAACTGCCACATGGCAAATACATTTAATTTAGCTGATTGATTAGAAGTTGCAACCGAAAGTTCTGATTGGTTAACACGTGAACAACAACTAGTAAATTTAAATCCAGTTGAATCTAATTATATATAGCAGTATCATTATATCATCTGACAAAGTTTAGTATTTAGACATTTGACTGTATTAGAGCCGACTTCGTAAAACAAAAAACATCGGAAGAAGACTACAGCTATGTAAACCCTTGTGGACTACAATGAGATGAGATTATGAGATATACACGAATTTTAACAAATTCTCGACGCCACAAGTGAAACAAAAATGCTAAAAGACACCTCCGAAATACCCTAGTGATTTTAAGACTTAGAACTTAAGATCAAATTCTAGCAGCCTAGAACTCAGGTACTTGAAACAAATTCTAAATTGCATGCCGTTGGTCTTGCTAATCAATATTTAAGGATTTTTATCTAAGTTGAAATTCCGAATTGTTTTTGCACAGATTTCACTTTGTCTCAATATTTATGACCGTCATTGTGTATATAGAGCCCTCAATGGCTTTGGTTTATGAGCACTAGTACAAGTCTCTGTCTTGCCAAGGCATAAGATAGCAGGTGGTTTGGCGTTGATGGGATTTTGCATGCTTTCATTATGTAACAAGATTACAGCAATTCCCTTCGTTGTGTAGAAAACAATCACATGTAATGAAAACATTAACCCTAGAGATTCTCCCTTTACTTATTTGTTTACATATTTAGCAAACAAAATAGATGGAATAAAAAACGTAGAATTACTCTGAGAATTTTAATAATGTGTACAAATCAACAAGTCTGAGTATAACTGCGTATCTGCGGAGGAGTGTATAGTGTTCATCTTTGAAACGGAAAAACACTCCTCCGATGTCGGGCAGTTATATTGCTCACTAATTATTGTTGATAAATAGTAGTAATTTGTTTACAATATTATGAAATGTTCTACTTCTTAACATGTGCGCAATGCAAATGACTACCGAACACGGACTCGTATAATTTCATAGATGTGTAATGTCAAATAGTGCCGTATATGAAGCTATACGCAGGTTTGTGTTCAGTTGTATTTCACACTGAGGTAGTCATTCTAATGTCGTTTTCTTTGTTATATGCAAAGAATAGTAACAATTTTCGTTTTTCAATAAAATCTCTCAATCTAATATCTTTAACGCCACTATTAGCTATTATCCAGTATGGGCACCACTACATATATTCGATTAAATGTCAGGGAAACGATATTCTAATATTTATTTCTTATCCTCAGAATCCATTCCTTCATTTACAAATCCACCTTTGGCAGTAGGTTCAGTGTCGAAAGACGGCAAGTCCCATTTTGGTAAATTGTTACCCAAAGCGTAATCATTTGCATCACCGTTAGTTGCTGCAGCATTTGTTAAAACAGCTTCTTCACCATACATGTTTATCCCTACTTTGGCACGCGGAAAGGTCTGGAAACTGCCAAGCTCATAATCTATTTGATCAGATAATTTAAACGAGCCTGTTGTTTCACTTCTACGGCAACCGACAATTATTACGGCAATAATTACAATCAATACAAAACCAACCACACTAAATATAGTAGCGTAGAGAACAGTTAGACTTTTCTTTGGTTTTGTTGTAGTGCTAGGTAAATGTGTTGTGGGTATGATTGACGAACTCGGTGAAGTTGACGAAGTTGATGAGCTCATGGTTGAAGTTTCTTTAGATATTGATGTAATACTGGTAACAGGCACTTCGACTTTTTCAAAAGATATTGCGGGGAAAGTTTGATTAGCAACAGTTAAGGTAGCATTATTTAGATCAAGAGCATCTTTTAATTTTGTAGCAATATGTGTATCTGTTAAGGTAGATGTAATCGTGTAACTGACAATAATTGATCCACATTGTAATGCAATATTTGAGATTGACTTGTTTGAAATACTTAATCTGAGTATTAAGAACTTTGTAAATTCTCCAATAAAAGCATTTTCTAAACCACTGTCACTAGTTATTACAGTACAATTGCCATTATAGGTAGCTTTTCCTTTGTAGATATTCATTGTATTATTAGTTACGGCTGAGGAAAATATGACAACTGAAGCGGAAGAGGGTGAGATAAGAGATACGCTTTCGGAATATTTCGATATCACGGTTGATTTAGTAGATATTGTTGCTATCTTTAGAGTACTGGAAGCAGGTGATACACTCAGGGTGCGCGTTGGTACAAAAGACGATGTCATAGACTTCGAAACTGATAATATCATTGTTGCAGAAGATGACATTAATGATTCACTTGTAGCAGAGAGCATCATTGTTTCAGTCGATGAAATTGGTGATTCACTTGCCGCAATTGAGGACATCATTGTTTCAGAAGACGACATTGGTGATTCACTTGCCGCAATTGAGGACATCATTGTTTCAGAAGATGACATTGATGACTTGCTTGCAGCAATTGAGGACATCATTGTTTCAGTTGATGACATTGGTGATTCACTTGCCGCAATTGAGGATATCATTGTTTCAGAAGACGACATTGGTGATTCACTTGCAGCAATTGAGGACATCATTGTTTCGGTTGATGACATTGGTAATTCACTTGCCGCGATTGAGGACATCATTGTTTCAGAAGACGACATCGGTGATTCACTTGCAGCAATTGAGGACTTCATTGTTTCAGAAGATGACATTGATGACTTGCTTGCAGCAATTGAGGAAATCATTGTTTCAGAAGACGACATTGGTGATTCACTTGCAGCAATTGAGGACTTCATTGTTTCGGTTGATGACATCGGTGATTCACTTGCAGCAATTGAAGACATCATTGTTTCCGAAGACGACATTGGTGATTCACTTGCAGCAATTGAAGACATCATAGTTTCAGAAGATGACATTGATGACTTGCTTGCAGCAATTGAGGACATCATTGTTTCAGTTGATGACATTTGAGATTCACTTGCAGCAATTGAGGACATCATAGTTTCAGAAGATGACATTGATGACTTGCTTGCAGCAATTGAGGACATCATTGTTTCAGTTGAGGACATTGGCGATTCACTTGCAGCAATTGAAGACATCATAGTTTCAGAAGATGACATTGGTGATTCACTTGCAGCAATTGAGGACATCATAGTTTTAGAAGATGACATTGGTGATTCACTTGCAGCAATTGAGGACATCATAGTTTCAGAAGATGACATTGATGACTTGCTTGCAGAAATTGAGGACATCATTGATTCACCAACTGAAATCGTTGAGTGATTGGTTAATGTGTCAGATGTAGTTTCCAGAATAGCTCTTCGGAAAATCACATGATTCTTTCTAGTTATACGGCATCTTTTTTTAATTAGATCGATCTCATCCTTAAAAGCAAAATAAAAACGATAACAGCTTGTAATGAAACTGTACAGAAGGGTGTTATGTCATCGAGCTCGCAATAAATTGATTTTTTTTCTGTGCGAAGAAGTAAATCCATTGTAAGATCGTTATCACTATCTTAGTTGGGAAAACTTAGCCAAACTAAATTTTCCCCGCGAAAAAAGATTTCGTCACTAAAGTACGGTTAAGCTTTTCCCACTAAGGTACTCCTCTCTGTAAATATCCATTCAGGGAACTGGAATAACAAGCATATTTGCAAGTCTTGGGTCAATATGACACAAACGCAATACATATAACCGACATCAAATGGAGAAATGCTTTGTAATAGAAGTTGATTTTCTTATATATACCTTAATAATCTCATTTTTGCCACCGTTTTTTTGTCGCGCCGCAAAATGCTTAAATTCTCAAATGTTTCATTTTTACGCGTTTCCTACACTGAGAAAGAAACAGTACAAGGAAGATAAAATCAGATTTATATCAACGGAGGGAGCAGGAAGAATTATCTCAGGAATATGAATATGTAAAAATTCCAACTTGAAATGAAGTGTACAACAACTACTACAACTCAATTAATTCCATTCCACTAATTTTTGCGAAAAATGGCCTTTATCGCGTCTTATTAAAATTTCTCGCAATTTTTCAGCGCACAAATCAAGGGAGTGATATTGAGCAAGCAAACATATACTACAAACTACCGACTATAAGTCCATGGGTTTAAAGTGGTTCAAATGCAATTTTCATTGGGCTCATACGTGGGTGGGCTTATATATGGCCTGAGTTTTGTGTTACGAAGAAAAATCAAAAGAAACATAATTATTAGCTACAAGTGACGTCATCTTTCATAAACACAATAAACATATAATGTATATATCTGTAATACATGCAAATATTTAGTTTACATACGTTTCCGCAAGTCCATGGGTTCATACTCTGGTTGGACCATATATCGCCTAATATTTGTGTTGAGGAAAAGTGTGGGCTTATATGCTGATTTGCTCGCAGTCTCACGATTTTTTATATTGCTTCAATCTCTCTATTAAGTAATAACAAGTACCTAGGAAGTAGAATCATTTTTGTAGTTTAATTGAAGAACTAATTCTAAATTTTCTCACCTTTGGTAATCCTTGAAACAATTGATATGTTTCATCAGTTACTATAATAAGAAAGATGGAATATTTAGTGAATGCTGTGAGAAAAAATGCTATTTGCTATAAGAAATCGCAGTATTCAAAAACACGTTCACAGTCCAGAAGCAGCCACAGGGAGACGTTCTCAGAAATAAGTGTTCTTATTCTCTAGCTGACGTCTATTTCGGTATTAATATTAGTGTAACTAACACGTGCATTTCAGAACAGCTCGTTTTCCTAGCTGAACAAGATCCTATTTCCATCTGGAAAACTTTTATTCGGAGGCTCCAGCTCAGAACAGTTCATTTTTCCAGTTAGAGCTTCTGAAAAACAGATTGATTTCTCAGTCGACGAGATACCACCTCAGAACAGATCATTCTGTTGGTGAATAATAGCACAAGAACAAGTCAAATCTCCGCAGCTGTACCTTTTTGTCTGGAAGGTAAGAACAGGTCTAATTCCTAGCCAGTTACAACCCCTTAGAACACCTATTTTTAAGAACACCTCCGTTACCTGCTTTCGACAGTCCGCAGTAATGACGCTAGAACAACGCGTTGAAAACCGCAGACTTTGAACAAGTTTTTGCCTACTGAAACTGTGGTGCAAATATTTAGATTGACTGTGACACATAGGACTTAATAATCAGCTGTCTGACTAAGAGTTATGTAAATTCTTAGTTGTTTCTACAAGAAAAAGTTTAGTCACATTCTACAAATAGAAATGTCTTTATAATTTTTATACGAAGAACATTATCAACATTTTCGTGACATACTGCATCGAGTGGTAGGATGGTTAGTCACCCTCTTAAACTTTTTGTCAAATAAAGTGGCTTTACTCAGTTTACGCTATTGTCACATGGCTGTTCCTTCTTGAACTCATCATAAATCCTTTCCTGTAATCATACTTGTAAATGTTTATGTAAAAGTGTTTATGCTAAAGATACGTTAACACACAAACCAGTGCCAACTTGATAGGTGACACGCACGCTGATGTTAATCTGAAGGTTTAATCCGGGCAAAAAGTCGTTCAAAGTCTGCAAACGCTAGACGAACATTGAAGACCTTACTGTCTACAAATAGCACGAAGTGTAGAAACAAGATGGCTGCCACACAGTTAGTATAGATGATATATAACTTCTATTGCTCGTATTTTCGATAGTATTATTCCTCACAAAACAAATGAAACTATCAGATTATTTGACATCGTTTGAAAATATTGTATCTACAGAAAACTTTGGGAAAGTTGTATTTTATGTTTATTTTGATACTTATTCTATTGAGTTAATAATAAGGAGTAAATAAACCTTAAATTCCCGTTTTCACAAATGATGAGTTTTATGTTTGAGAGACACAGAACTAAGATCTGTGCTTATTCGTAAAACAAAAACCAAGACCAGTTTATTCAAAACCAGGACCCGTTTCAAAACTGGCATCAGATTATTTAATAGAACGTGGACACGAGAAAAAAACTATTGTCAAATGTAATGAATCCACTATGGTATTGCGCAATGTATAAATTTACAGTGGTTGTGGAATTGGATGAAAGCGATTGGTCGATTGGTCGACGCTGCAAAAATAAAAATTTAGAATAGCAGTTTTCATTGTTGTTACGTCAATGTGTCTAGTCATCGGCATCATAAGAGAACTAAAGCCATTTGATAAATTTATTGAAGCATGAGCTAATGTCGATCAAAATAAATAAATGATTGTGATTGGTTTATATTTCTTTATTTACATATTTGTGAATAAAAGCGATTAGTCGACGCTGCAAAAATAAAAACATAGATAGATATAACAACTGTTTATCTTTAAGCGTATTTCTAAATCATGCTTTTGATGAGAGCTTGGGCTTTTTCCATACTAAACGTTTTTTAACGATCCTGAGACACAGTTCATACGTTCTTTAAAGTCACATAATCACTTGTGGGAAATTTGGTAACATGTCCACTTTAATAGCTTTGCCTTGAGGGATTCTACACAGGAATATACTCAGAAAATGGCCAAGCTAAACATTTCATTCACTTTTACAGGTTATGAGGATGCTTTGACATTTATAAGGATCTTCTAATGTGATATATGGGATATTTTGTTCTCCCCTCTCTTTCTACAAGTACTGATATGTTTCACTCCTACCAAATGCCAGGGTATTTGTCTTCGACTGCAAGGTATGGTCATATGGCAGTGGTGTTCACATCCTTTTTTGCATGGAAGGTTATTTATCGTGTGCTACCGTGTCGTTACGTTATGAAACGTGCATATGGAATATGTGAAAAGATGCAGCAATCGGGGAAGTTCTAGTCGAGGGAAAGTAGTGACATGATAAATTTTCATTTTGTTTATTTTTTGCACTTAAATGTCTCAGTTGGTCAGTTTGGTGTAAAACTTCCAGGATTTGTTTCTTTAAACATAGTAAATAGTTTGGGATCAATATAATCTTTTTAATAGATATGTTGTAAACATGATATCATGGTCAGATTGAGTTAGCATATCGTCGAATAAAGATTAACCAAAGTTCTCAACGTTATCTGACCATGGTATGTTTGCTTGTGTTATTCCGATTAGCTTAGTGTGAAAGAAAAATGTGTTATATCTGCTTACTTACCTATTACATCTGCTAGTATCTCATTCCCCTTTGAATTATCACTAGATAAAATAATAAGGAATAAATAAGTCATTATATTGTGAGAATAATATATTGCTTGTATTCGCACATGATCAAAAGAGACGCTGGCATGTCATTATTACTCAGTGGGCACAGAACGTCTAATCAACGTCGAAAAGGCGTCATTTTGACGCGAGGTCAAAACGACGTCAATTCGACGTCGCACGATGCCAGACTAGTGGGTTACCATAAGACGGTTGGTTGCATCTGTTTTTACAAGCCGTGAGGAAGGGCGAGAATTTTTTCTCGATTGTTTTGCAATTTATATGAAAAGAGAAAAAATTAAAATAAGTTCTATGGTAAATATCACAAAGTTCGGTACATTAGTTTAAATCTTTTGCTTGAAATGTAAACCTATAGTCCCTGGATAAAAACGTGTTCAACGGCTGCAGTCAGGACGCTAGAACTACGCTTTTGTTGTTCTAATTTCTTTACTGCGGACTTTGAACAAACTTTTGCCCACTGGGATCAAGATATTTGTTTGTTGTTGTTTTTTATTTGATTGTTATTCTAGATAGTTCGAATGTTTATTTTGGTGCAATCTTCCCATTCCTGTGGTGAATTAAATGTTAAAATCTCGTTAAATTTATCAAAGTGTTAAACATATTATCGTGATTCCATTTCACCCATTACATTTGAGATCTGACAAAATATTTACATTCATACATTCATACGTTCATCAACGTAGCTACTAAATACAAATTTAAAAGGGGGGATCAGGAGGGGGGGGGGGGGGGGGCATAAAATAAGCGGAACATGATTTT
>JAULBZ010004681.1:0-14411 GCA_032360805.1 Neoturris breviconis | reverse complement strand
CCTGTGAAGAAGTTTTTATTGTTTCACTGAGTAAACGACAATTAATTGTTATGAAGATTATTTGTAAATGATTTTATCTTATTTATCATTGTGTAGCTCGCAAGAAGCAACTAGAAGATCTTGGTTTAGATATTGGTAGTTCTATAAGCTCTGTATCAGATCCTGAAGAGATCGGTAGGATATTTAGTTCTTTTTTTGTAGTAGTTTTCACAGTATCCTCTAATACCGTAATGCATCGATTAAACGCCCCCTTCTTTTAAAGGCCCTCTTCTTATAAACGCCCTCTTCTTTTAAACGCCATCCCCAAGTATTATATAAACGCCTCCCTCTTTTAAACGCCCCCTCTCAAAAAGGCGTTTAAGACAGCAGCAATGCTCACGTATTTTAATTGTTTTGAAAGCTTATTATCCGTTACAAACAGGAAACTTTCTATACACTCCTTTTTGTCTTAAAATAATTTTTATTGTTGGAAACAGTTCCTTCCTCTTCAAAAGTTCCCATTTAAGAGTCTCTGAATCTCTTTTGCGACTTGTCTCAAAACTAAATTTTGCAGGAACAACCAAACCGCCAAATTAAATTCCCGCCAAAATTTCTTCCCTTAAGGTAACCTCTCTTTGCCTTTTCCCTGTGACTACCACACTATTGTATTTGCCATTTTTATATTTTTCAATAAACGCCCTCTTCTTTTAAACGCCTCTCTTGAGTAAATTTCCCCCTCTCCCTCCTGCAAATAAAAATATTTAATTTTTAAGCATTATGTTAATTGTTTTCTGGAAATGTGCATAATTCTATTCCGTAATCTGAAACTATCCTAACATAAGTTGTCAGCAAATTGACCCCTTCTTTTTTCTTTGTTTGTTCGGATTTTAAGATTAATACAATTTATGCAAGACGTAATAATAGCTTAAAATGTGGCAATGACACTTTTTGTAGAGTTGTTCTATGCATTATAAGGGCTGGTGTTTTGTCACTCTGCCTAAATCTTTAAACTTAACATGAACTATTAAGTAGTTGTTTAATTTTTCACTTGGTTTTAGAAGTCTAAGGTTACATTTGCTAACTTTCTTTCCCTACTATTTAAAATTTTACTTATATCATTGTGATTTAAAATGGTTATCAAAAGCGTCGGGAAAGTATTGTTGTTAGATTATCAATATAGTATCCTCTAATAATTATTTCCTTGGGAAATTAATGGGGTTTTCGTTATATCCTTTTTAACGCCCTTAATTTCTTATCCTTCCTTCAAAAAATATTTTCTCAAGTACCTTCTTTTAAATGAGCACTCTCCCGTTATCGCCAGCGTTTGTTTACATTCAATTTTTGAAGTCTAAGGTTACATTTGCTAACTTTCTTTCCCTACTATTTAAAATTTTACTCATATCATTGTGATTTAAAATGGTTATCAAAAGCGTCGGGAAAGTATTGTTATCAGATTATCAATATAGTATCCTCTAATAATTATTTCCTTGGGAAATTAATGAGGTTTTTGTTATATGCTTTTTAACGCCCTTAATTTCTTATCCTTCCTTCAAAAAATATATTCTCAAATATCTCCTTTTAAATGTGCACTTTCCCGTTATCGCCAGCGTTTGTTTACATTCGACTTTTGAAAAGCAAAACCGATATGCTCACAATGTAAAGCAGACTGAATGTAAGCAAACACTTGTAGTTAGTTAGGTGTAGTCTTATGAACAAAAATAAAAAAGCTGAGTTGACGTAATGGAGGGGAGAGAAATCTTTATGGCTTCATATCGAGTTGATAACGGGCAAATTAATTTAGCATTTCCTCGTCTTTTCTGTGACAATACTGATTTAGATTTATAAAAAAAAAATTGCTCTTTACTGCACACCTTGAGGTTTTAAACATGATTGAAATAAACAACCAGTCAAACAAATGCAATTTCCAACCATAATCAAGCATGAGAGTTGGTTTACACTGTTCTTTTTCGTGTGACAATGTTTTGAAGGAATTATGCGCCGACTGTAGACGCTACTTAACGCTACTAAGTTTTAGACTAAGAAAATATGAGAAACAATTATTTTAAATATTTTGTTCCTTAAAAAGTTCTTTAAAATTTTAAGTGTTTGATACACATCTAAAAAAAACACAAGTTTTGTGAGTATGTCAAACTAAAGCATATATTCGTTACAAAGAAGGTTAAAATTTGTGTACTTTGTAATAAATTTGATACCTTTTGTGTATTTTTCTACAGACACAAGAACAAAAATTGACGATGAAAATAACAACAAACCTAATAAAGACACCAAAAAGAAATATGACCAGTTGGGTATTGTATTAAGTGATACTAGCATAACAGAAACTGAGAGCGAATGGGAAAAAGAAAGACGCCGAAACCGAAACAATAAAGATGAACATAAAAGACAAGAAAAAGACAATACAACTGATAGCAAAGTAAAAGACTCATTGACTACTCTTCATACTGAGGTAAATCAAGAAACTGAAATTGAGAAAGAAAAGGATTTGCAGCGAATAAAAGAATACGAAGACAAAAAGAAGGCTCATGAAGATAAACTAGCTGCAGAGATTGAAGAAGAATTAAGAAAAGAGTTGATGAATGATGGTGACATTGAGTTTGAAACTTCCAGTGACTTTACATATAGTCAAGATGATGAAATAAATCACTCAAACAAAGATAACATTGAAAGCGATGATGAAGCTGAAGCGCAACTACTCAAACAAATGGAAAACAAAGAAAATGAATATCATAAACAACAACAGCTACAGCAGCAGCAGCAGCAAGACGAACAACAAAATGTATCGAAACAAAAAGAAAAAGACGAAAGTCCAAAAACTAGACTTGTATCAGATATATTAAATATATTAGAACGTTCAAAATCTCCACCTTCTCCTGTTAAAGTCAACAAATTGTTGCATAAAAACGACGTCAATTTAGTGCAGCGTCAAAAGGATATTGCATCGCGTGAACAGGAAATTACAGGGAAAGAGAATGAGTCAGTAGATCGTTTGAAAGACATTGAAATGAAGAGGAAAGAACATGAACGAATGCAAAAACTAAAAGACGATGAAGAAATTGTAAGACTAAAGCAGATAGAACAGGAGGATATGAAAAAAAAATTGAACGAAGCAAAATTGAAAGAAGAGTTAATTGAACAAGATAAACGAAAAGAAGAGCTTCGAAAAGAAGACGAAGAGCGTCTGCGAAGATTGTCAGAAGAAGAAAAGTTACATAAAGAAAAACTAGCTCATGAAGAAGAACAAAGATTGCAGGCTATTCTACTGAAGGAAAAGCAAGCAAGAGAAGAACATGAACGTATTGAAAAGTTATGCAACGAACAGATGAAGAAAGAAGAAGAAGAGAAACGAATGTCTTTGAAGAAAGAAGAGGAGGAAAGAAGAAAAGCTTTAGAGCAAGAAGAGTATGAACGGAAGAAAACATTAGCAAAGGAAGAAGAAACAACGAGGCTTGCCCTGCAAAGAGAAGAATACGAACGTCGAACTTCTTTAGAACGGGAGGTTAAAGAGAAGAAACAAGCTATTGAGAAAGAAGACGAAGAAAGAAAGCAAGCGCTTTTAAAAGAAGATGAAACCAGAAAGAAAGCTATCGAAGAAGAAGAAATGGATAGAATGAAACGTTTAAAGGACGAAGAGGAGAAGCGAATGTTTGCTTTGTCTGTTGAAGAAAGAAATCGTAGACAAAAGATTGATGATGCAGAAAAAAAAATGAAAGAAGAATTAACTATGAGAGAACTGGAATTGAAAAAGATTCAAGATGAGGAACATCAACGGAGGGAAATATTAGCCAAACACGACGCTGAAATTAAAAACTTAGAAGAAATAAAATCACAGAAGAAGAAATATATGGAAGCTGAGTTGGAGAAAAGTGAAATCGAAGCAAAACATAAGTTAAAGTTAGAACAAGATAGGATGTTTGATGAATTAGAAAAACAAGCAAAAGAGAAAGAAATTGAAATTGAATTACGTTTACAAAAGTTGGAACAAGAAAAACGACATCAACTTGATGAAAGAGAAAAGAAGATACTAGAACGTATAGAAGAACAAACAACGCTGAACGAAAGTTTGGAAATTTATAAGGAACAGGAAGATATTTTGAAGCGAAGCCTAGAAGAAGAAGAGATAGCTGTTCGTGAAAAATTAAGCAAGGAGTTACAGGAAGAAGAAAACAGACTTCGCAGAAAAATGAGCAAAGAAGAACGTGAATTTCGAGAGCAACTTGAGAGAGAACGTGACGCAAAAATGAAAGAATTAGCGAACAAAACAGAAGAAGATCTTAGAACATTTGAAAATGACTTAAAAGAAAAACAACTTCTTAACCAGAAGGAATTTGAAAAAGAAACTGAAGACCGTGAAAGTCAACTTCAAACTAAATTGAGAAATATAGAAGAACAGCGTTTGAAACAATTGGATAATCAAGTAAAGTTACAACAAAGTAGAACTGAAGAAAAATTACGAAAGTTAGAAGAAGAAAAGCAAAGGGAATGGAAGCTCAAAGAAGAATCGATTAGGAGGAAAATTGAAGAAGATAATGCGAAAAGGGACGATATTTTTAATAAAGAAGCTAAGCAGCAAGATGAGGAATTTAGAAACAGGTATGAATCAATTTCGTCCCGTATTTTGCGCGACAAAAGGTTGCAATGCAATGGAATCTTCTCTTCTTTTTACAGTTGAGCACGTGTTTTTTGTTTTGACGGCAACAAATGGGTATGACATGCAATTAAGTACTGTTGTGCCAGGGTACTCCTGTAATAATGAGTACCCTGGTTAGAGTTTTATTTAAAAAGTTGTAGCTAGCTATATCTAAAGTTGTTCGGTCTGAAATTTATTGTGACAATTCCTGCTGCTCCATGATCCCTTTCAGATTCCACGAACTCGAAAAAGAATCGCGTCGCCGAGAACAAGGACTTGAGATGCAACTTGCTGATCTTCGTGAAAAACAAAAGCAGCTATCAGTTGATCATAAAGCCAAAAAGAATCACGCTCAACAAAGCAAAGGTTAGGCTAGAAATATAAATGTTTTACAGTACCCCGAAATAAAGCCCCATCCTCCCCTCCTCACCCGTGTATAAGCCCATCATTTTCTTAACAAAAATGTGGTATATTCACTGATGAAAGTTGTGAACTACCAATTGTCGACAGGCAGAAAAAGGCCCCTTGTAAAAGCTCGTCAATTTCTTAACAAAAATATTGACCCGTGTATGAGCCTGTTACTTTTACCTCATTAGTCTACCTCATTTTACCTCTATCTATGTACCTTATCTAAAACTGCCTTTTGAGAGAAAGAATATCCCTAGCAGAAGATGGTTAGAGAATTTCATCTGTACGTATACATTTCACCTCCATAACATATCACAACAGTACTTCCGATTTTAACCCGATTTTGGCCCGTTTTTTAATCTTGATATTTTATATTTCAGTTCTTGCTCCAATCCCTGTTGAGGAGGTTATTGTATCCGCGGTTCAAGCGCAGACAGAAGAAGCTGTAGGAACAGATTTATATGACGATATAGAACAAGACGAGTCAATGACAATGGAAAGACATAATGGTGGTGCAAGGTACGCGTTCTATCGTGGTTTTACCTTACGTCACTTCATTTATAAAGATTTGCCTGAATCCTGAAAGTGAAACCTTACCACATTCATAAACTTTGTGTTTTTACGATAACCGGAGGTCGGTACGTCCGTCCGTAGTTTGGGACAGCTGTAAGTTTTTAAACTTGACACCAGTGAAACTATGTTCATATTTAGTGTTCATAAAGTGTATTTGATATCACCCTCCATTTAGAAACAACCCTTTAGAACAAAGACTTCTTCATTCACAAATGCAGAGAGAAGCGGCCAGAAAAAAAATTGAAAGCATCAGCAAAGGGTGAGTAAAAAAAAAAATAAAAGAAAACTTTCGCTCCCGGGTGGATTTGAACCACCAACCTTTCGGTTAACAGCCGAACGCGCTAACCAATTGCGCCACGGAAGCACAGAAGTAATCTATATCGTCTTGGGGAGTTTGTGAATTATTTAGTGGAGTCACTATTTCACAAACATGTTTCAGAATCTAAGCTGGATACAGTATCTATTAAGTGAATAACTAGCCAATTATATTCAGGTTCAGTGGTTTTTACACTCTCCTTTACTAGCTATATTATATTATATTTCAGAATGACTATGTATATCGTAGCGTATTTTACAGGTTTCTTTTACTCTTTTACTTCCCTAAAAAAGATATATTGCTTGCTTACTCTTGTATTTTTATAATGTATCTTTGGATCATATGTCATAAACAATTATTTACATTTTGTAGGGAAATATTCTATAACGTCTTTTTGAACGGGAAGTGATAATAAAGTTGTTTTTTGCACACTTTCTCATAAAGCAATTTTTAAAACAATTAACTGAAATCAAGTTTCGAAAGGGAAACATAACACGGTACAGGAAATAGAAAGTACAAATAGCGATGTAACCAAAGAAAATCTATTACGTCATTCTTACTGAAAATTCTAAGGTTATTGCCAAAACTGAATCATTTTTAAATGGGATCTACAAAAACGAAATTAAATATGGTTAACCTTTAACCTTGTTCCCAGAATCTTTTCTGAAGTTGATCTAACATTATTTTGCTGACTTTGAACAGGTTTTTGCCGGCTGGGCAGAGCGTATGTCACATAAGTAAATCTATGCTTATCGTCGGCATATTTGAAAGTTTTCTATAACGTTCTGGAGTATTTACGAATCGAGATTTGATTGCGTGTTTGGACACATTCTTGACAAACAGAAACCAGTATGTATACTGTATGTGAATAGAAACCAGTTTTAATAATTCACAATATTAAGAATAGTTTAATTAAACCTCTATGGAGGAGTGTGACAAAATGTTAAATAATGTAGATTGCTCACATAAAAAAGATTCTATATATTTTTTGCATCATTATATATTTTTTCGACCAGATGGTTTTCTTTTCAACATCTAAGTTGCTTTATAATAGAAAGTTCAAATCATTTGTGAAGGAGAGATAAGATCCTTTCATATCCACGAGAGAAGAAAACATGCGAAAGAAATCAACCAAGGTAGGTTTTCGTTCTCTAAAGTTTCACGAAAATATTTATTAATAATGGTTCCATTTCAAATTTTATGCCATGATTTGTTTTTATTTCGTTTTACTTGTGGCGTAGTAGCTATGTACCTCATGCCTCGTGTTTACGTGTTTACGTGTTACGCCATGTTCGATATCTAAACATTACTACGTTGTCTTTTGATATTATAACCTATCTGAATAGCAACGTTCTACATATTTATGTTTTCCATAAGTACTTTTCGACTTCGTCCCCAGAACTACTTTCTCGCTTTTTGAACGGAGTTGATTTTTGTTGTTTTTGGATTATTAGAACTAGAAAATATGCATCATCATTAAATAATTGTGCACATGCGCATGCGCGTGAAATTATTATTTCTCATGAAAATGAGCACAGTTTTTAATCAATTATCCTGCAATTCAGTTTAGCAATGAATTTGAAAATAGGAGTACACCATATATGTACACGTCGGATCAACGTCAAACTGTGTGCTCACTGGACTAGTCTGGAGCAGTTATCAATGGATTTTTTTAAGTCCATATAGGTAGTGGATGTAAGTTATCCAGGGAATGACAACAGTTTTCCAGGTAACAGGGCTAATTTTCTTAAATTTCCGTAGCTAAATTCATTATTTCATCGGTTTTAATAATTCGAAGTATTGTGAAAATATTTCCAGGGGGGACATAAGATTACTAATCACTTTTTCCAGGACCAGATAAATTTAAAGTGTAATAATCCTTTCAATTAATCAAACAAACTAAAGAAAACACTGATGACGTTTATATCTGGTGTGGATAACACGTTGTTTGACAGTGGTCAGTGGACACACGTTGTTTGACAATGGTCAGTGGACACACGACGTCGGGTCAACCTCAACATTGTTTTGACGTTGATCAGGCGTTGTGTTGTGTGCCTGCATGGTGGTGTGTTAAGAGCTCCTTACTGTGGTCACACGTCCTCAGATCAAAGTTAAAAAACACCGTAACACCTATGTATTTTTTTATCTATTTCTAATCGATAGTTTTACTACAATTTCTAATACGCTACTTTAATGTTCGTTGCGGTTCAAATGTTGCATCATTATTATCTAAATGACAGTAATAATGATGTGGTGCGCTTCGTCAGACAGCCTTATAAACCTTCATTAGTATGGTGTGGACCCCCGGAATTTTTGAATTGTGATGTGAAAGTAACATAACAAAAATTATTATTCAGGAGGTTATCTTCTTACATATTTTAAAAACCTGCCTCATACTTTTGTGACGATGACCTCATAACGGGAAAACAGGTTGTGCAGGAATTTTATTTTTAAATTATTTCCAAAATGATTTTCAAGCAAAAGTAAAATATGGTTACTACGGGAAAATTATCCCTATAGTTGCCACGTTGTGCCCCCTCCGGCCTGAATAGAGTTAGAGATAAAGGTTATCAATATCTTTTCACTTCGCTCTCTTTGCAAACATCTTTGTGTTTCACTTCTCAACGTTATGCCTTTCGGAAAAAATAATGGTCACGAGAAATATGTTAGTAAAGAGAAGCAAGGAATGTTCGTCGTCAGCAAGAGATATTACTCACGGTCAGCACATAATGAGGAGTTATTAGTAAATCGCTGGTTTACACGATCTAATAAGACTGGTTTACACGATCTATAGTAGTGCATAATCCGTGCACATGATAGTAACTAACGATTCCCAGCCGGCCAAAACCTGTTCAAAGTCAGCAAAATAACGTTAGAACAACGTTCAAAGAACGTTTTTCTAACTTTATTTTGCTGACTTTGAACAGGTTTTTACGGCTGGGTTGTGTAATAATAATAATAATCCTGTGTATTAATTCTCAAAATCCCTCCTCCACAGCGAGTCTTTTTCCAAACACTACTAAGTACGGAGTTTATCTGGTCTGTCTTCTGTAGCCTAGCCTGGAAATAACTGCTGAAAAATCACCTGCGGAAGAGTGTCTTTTGATTATTATTGAGCTACAAAGCTTGATAAATATTCAAAAATACTTCTCCGCAGGTGATGTATGACACTTTTCAGGAATGATGTCCTTACAGGCTCAATAGGAAAAATCTGAACGTACGAATACTCTGTAGACACATCTTGGTCCAACGATGACAGGAAAACGTTGAGAATTTTAATCAAACGTCCCAGTTTGCAAAAACTTGTTCAAAGTCCGCAGTAAGGACGCTATAACAACGTTTTCAACGTTGTTCTAGCGTCTTTACTGCGGACTTTGAACAAGTTTAAACCCATTAAGATCATTCAATGTGGTTTGACCATTGTGTAGGAAAAACACCTGGTGAGTAATTAGTAATATTTAATAACTCAAACTCGCATCCCAACTTATAACCCAAATTCGTGATTATTTATGGCATTTCCTTGCATATTTAAGTCCTGGACACGAGGTTAGTAATTACTCACATCTTCCTCGCTCACAAACTAGCCTATTTGAATAGGTATATATAGAAGTATCTATGGAGTTTGAATGCGTAATAGATGGTAAGGAAAATGACAAATCCTTCATGAATGGGATCAACGACATGCTATAAATTTGAAAGCTACAATCAGACGACGAATTAATGCCGTGCTAAAACGTTATAAAATGAGATCAGTAATTTGCTCTTGATGAAGATGTTTGTATTCTCTCATCTCTATACAACCAATTGATTTCGAGATGGTTGACTTGTCCAACTGTCTTTTACAGATCTTTTATGTAAATTATAGATCGGTATAATCTGTTTTGATAAATTATGATAAATCGTGTGGTGAGTTTTTAAATTTTATTACATTGATCACGTCAGATATTACGTGTGACGACCTACTTCCTTCTTGCAATCTCGTTCCCAGGGCTTATTCTATCTTGTCAGTGATTGAAATACACATTGCTTGAACAATGAGACTTACGGTAAAAAAAAAAACATTCTAAGAACAATTATTGCATATCGTTTTTTTTGAGCATAGCTTCAAGCTATAAAGCTTTCGACCACCTTGTAGGTTTAGCTTCAGGCTATACGGATTTCGACCACCTTGTAGGTTTAGCTCCAGGCTATAAAGCTTTCGACCACCTAGTAGGTTTCGACTACCATTGGTGTTTCGAGTATCAGGAGTATATACGGTACATACCTGGCTTTAATAAATTCAGATCAGACCGATGCGTTTAAACCATGTCATTAGGAAAATCTTGCTCAGTTCATAATCTGCTAATTATTGAAACGTATGATTTAGATTACTTTCACTTAATTAGTAGTTAGTAAGCTATTCCTAATAATAGAATTACTAGGTCAAAACTCTCAATACACTCAATAGTTCTGTCTTGTTAGTACGCACATAACGTTACTAAAGAAGTGTTGTTAGCAGATACTAGTGCAGCGTTGACAGGGAGTTACCAATCAATTCTGTTTTTATATACAAGAAGCAATATGTTGGATTTTGATTTTGATATCCTTGACAGCATGGTTTGTTTTATTATTAGTTTTTGATGATAGACTACATTTTCGTTGGCGCTCCTTTGCAGAACAAAAATTGCAGAACGGTTTGTGTGGGAGTACTTAAAGCCTGTTTTCCATTACGCCATTTTTTGACGCCATGTACCTAGAACTATGATTTTCTGTCATTATTTCTAAGCATAATCATATTTAGGAGGTACCGTAATTATTGGAATTAGCGCCGCCCTCGAATAAGCACTCTTTGTAGTTAGTTATTTTTTTTACAATCCCCCTTTCTCAAGACGAGACCACTACTAGGAGAGAGATTACTTTCCAGGCCAACCAGTCATCTCTTATTTTGCATTCGCTCAACCAGTACTGAGACTTTGAAATATGTCAGAATACTATTACAAAGATAGCGTGTTTGAAATAAGCAACGTAGCTACTATTAACGAAATAGCATAAATAAACAGGATTTGTAGGTTTTAGACAGCATCAAAATCATAATTTCATCCTGTTTGACCTCACTTGATAAGTCACACATTATTGCGAATATTGCTATGGGTTATCAGCACGTGACTTATGGGCTACTCTATAAGGGACACGTGACGCTGACAATGTACGGTCTATAAATGTTTAACTAGACCATTGGTTCTAGCATGGCGTATACTTATGTCTCTAAGATAGTATAACTTAGGCTCTCGGTAGGTATCTTGGAGAAAAAGAGCACGAGGGAAAAACCGAGAAGAAAATACGCGGGAAATCTTTCTGAATTGAGTCCCATGTCGTAAATTCCAATTTCACCCGATTCGCGTTTTATCTTCCGATTTTCTTAGCTTGATTCCCACTTAGACAGACTATTCTCTAGTCTACTCTGAGAGTAAGTATGTCGTGTAGGCGACTTAGAAATCAGGTCACCCAACATTGTTGTTGTTGTTGTGATTCTATTACAAACAACACGTTCAATTGGTCGTTTCCATAAATTTAACCAACAGAAATGCTCATATCCTTTCTATCGTTACAACAAACAATAGTTATTGATTCTAAACAATCGCCTTAATATCCTCTTTGTCCTATTTCAAAAATTGCCGTTAGTCTCCGGAAATTAGGAAATATCCTTTCGCATGCTTTTTGATATCAATCTTCATTGTATATATTATTAGTCTAATATGACCCAGTGAGGAAAAACTTGTTCAAAGTTAAGTAAAGATAATAAGACAGCGTCGTTCGGCATTGTTCTAGCGACTTTATTGCGGACTTTAAAGATTTACTCACTGAAGAAACATTGGAGTTATTTTCTCAGCGGCACGCGACGTCTAACCAACGTCGAAAAGACCCCGTTGTGACGTTATTATTGTCGTTATCTGCAAATACTATGATTGAACTCTTGATTGCAATTTCTTTTAAAAAATTAAAATATAAGGGTAACTAGACTAGAGAATATAGTCCGAAAATCCGAAAGATAAAACCGGAATAGAGTGAAATCAAAATTTACGTCAAGGTACTCATGTCAGAAAGATTTTTCTTCCCGCGATTTACCCGAGAGTCTAAATCTACACTTCCTCACTAACATAAATATTTGAAACAAGGTGGAATTTGTGCTTGATTAACAAGACGAACTGCGTGAAAATTCACATTTGTCCCAAGAGTCTGGGTACTAGGCTGCTAGAAACAGCAAATTTTGTTTGAGTTTGGAGAAAGCCTTATAAGTCTACTCGATAAACTTCTGAGATAGATCTCTAGGGTCTTCTAGGGATCATTTTCAGCATTTACGTTTTATTTGTGATGTGTATTGTTTGCTAAAATTCTTAAAATGTCTCATAATGTGAAGGGTTGTAGACTAACGAGCGACCATCACAAAATCATTAAGGGACTCAAAATTTCGCTCCAAAACTAACATTTCCGTTAGGGTCAAATCAACTAAAATTGACAAAATTCAACAAAAATGAATCTGCACAGAAGTGTGTTAGGTCAATGAGCTTGCATTGGATTGGTTTCTTTGGTACAATACGTAAAAATCGTTGCTTCGGTACTTATCAACGAATATTATTTTTGAGACAGTGTCTTAGAACAAACTAACTGGCAAAATAGTGGACACCCGAATTTTAGAACAACATCGAAATATCTTAGTTCCGAAATTGAGGATGTTAGTTTTTAGGTAGTCTAGCTTTAGACTCTCAGTAGGCAACCCGGAGAAGAGAGAACGAAAGGGGGAAAAGCCAAGCGAAAAAACACGCAGGAAGGAAAAAAGATTTCCGTGCCGTAAACTCTGATTTTGCCCGATTCCCGTTTTTATCTTCCGATTTTCTGAGCTTGATTGCCGATTGATTACTAGTATTCTCTAGTCTAGGTTTTAGGTCGCTCTTATTCTAATAAATGGACTAATTAAGTTAATTGGATATTGTTTACTAATGAGTTAATTAATAATTAACTCATTAATTATTTGATTTAATTATTACCCATGCAAATAGCCTCCCAGTGTTTTTTATTGAATCTTGACCATTTTAGATGATTAACACAGACATATTTTTGCACAAAAAAGTTTGTTTTGGAGCAAAATGTTGAGATAATCCCTACAGGATATATAGGAATTCCACTTAAGATAAGGATAGAGATGTTTTATGTATATCAGCAGCTAGCATTCTTTTGGTAATTCCCTTCTTCTGACATTTTAAAACTTTTCAATTTATTATCTGTGCTATTTGAGTTTTTGAATTTAGTATTTATTTAGTGTTATGAGAGTTTTATATTAACGAACCTCGAAGTAAACTCGAACATCATCTGCAGAGGACTGTTTTTAAGTACCGTTTTCGGCTTTTTAACTCGAAATAAACTAAACATCACCTGTAAAGGACTGTTTTTGAGTACCGTTTTCGGCTTTTGCAACTCAAAAACACACCACCCCAGGTGATGCCAGACAAATTAGAGGCTTGCGAACACATTTATATTTGATTGGTTACTTCCTTACGAAGAAACCAATCATGTTCAATTACAGCCTGACCAATCAGAGAATACCGAATACAATCACGGATACCTCTTTATATGTACATCATATTACCATATACTGTAATATACAGATCTTATTACCATATATGGTAATGCACGGATCATATAAGGAAGTATTCGTTGTTGGTAGTTTTTCACGTCAATTCCAACCACAGTCCCACAATGCTTCTTCTATCATTATAGACGTCAAGAGAGAAGAAGCGTTCTTGATATCAAGTCATATAAATATTTAAAAATGTTAAGTAATTGAAGTAATTGCGGGAAACTGAATAAAATTAAAAATGTTTTCTGCAGTGTGAGTCGTGTGGCTTCTGAATACTGTATATCTCCGTATATAGGTTGTGTATTGGCAGTCCGTAAAATTGTTCAAAATCAACAGTAAAGACGTTAGAATAACGCTAGAATAACGCTAGAATAACGCTAAAATAACGTTGTTTTTTACCACTAGGTTTCTGATTTGTTCTGTATATGTTTAGGTGGATCGTGTGGGAATCGAAGATATAAATATCGATCAATATTCTGATTACGGTTCACCAGATAGTTTGGATGACAGGGATGTAAAAGACACCTTACGCTCAACATTATCACAAAAATCATCACTTATAACAAAACCTAAATCCATTATCATGCATTATCCAACAACTATATCGGTTGATACAAACGCAACCAACAGTGAAGATGATGATCTGGATGCGGAATTAGATTTATTACCTAAAAGAGGAAAGAAACCAGTAAGTTTTTTTATTATTCAGCGATCGAATGAAGAGCAAACTAGAAACCCCTGGGTTTGAAAAATCACACATTTAGCACTTAAGTATGAATTAGACGCATCCTTGCTCGAGCAATCAATCTCGCTTTCAATGCGTACCGGACCGTCATAAAGTCGCATATACAACCATTTCAGTTTAGTTAGCC
>JAULBZ010004680.1:0-14414 GCA_032360805.1 Neoturris breviconis | reverse complement strand
TTCTAAAAACGCAAAACGGAGGGTGAAAATTGTCTGCCATCTTTGATTTTTTTTTCAGCAATGCGATTTTGCTTTCCGAACTGGTAAAAAAAAAACGGGAAAAACGAAAAAAATATACATATTTTTGTGGGGAGTAATATTTTTAATTTTTTTTCCAATTTTCACCTTCATAGCAAATTATCATTCATAAAATGATAGTCATTTTTTCGTATAAAAATCTAATCTATTGTGTTCTGTATGTTTAATACGCAAACAATGCATCTTATATATATTATATTAAGGCCAATCTCTATGTAGCAAAGTTTAGGCGCTCATTATTTTAAGACAATAGTTTGATGACTAATTTTAGTAATAAAGCATTTTAATTGGTTTAGAAGATAAACACATGTCATAAATCGCTGGCGATTGCTCAGAAAGTAGAAAGCGAACAACTCGTTTTGCGCAAAAAGTGTAAACAACGAAACTGCGCATGCTCACTCAAAAGTCGCTCAAAAGTCGCTGCATTGGAGATTGGCCTTTATGATCGCAATTATGCCGTTTGAATAAGACTAAGAATCTCCACTACAAAGATCTTTATTTAGTATTGTCATGAAAATCCCTTCTTTTTTTATAATGCGAAGGAGAGAGCGTTAGACTTAGACTCAAGAGAGACCCCCTTACCACAGCTAAAACGTGGAATGGTCGAATGAAAATATTCTGGCTGTATTCTGGATGATCAGATGTAGTAATATGTACGACGACGTATTGACTGGCAATAAATTGGAATAAAGTGCCCTGGTTATGCCACTCGCATGGAAAATGAGAGCAATAAGAATCAATAGATATTAATTAAATTTTATATTGATGGATTGCCATTAAAACTATCCGAACTTAACATGGGAATACGTTACGCTAAATACAACATAGAGATTTTACACTAAGATCATTATCAGTTAAATTACCAAGATATATACAATAAACAATTAAGTAAAGAATGACTGTCAAAAACCTGATCAAAGTCTGCAAAAAAACGTAAGAACAACGTTCACATAACGTTGTTCTAATGTTATTTTGCTGACTTTGAACAGGTTTTTGCCGGTTGTGTGGCAGGTAAGAAAATATAGATATTCATTTTATTTATTTTATTGCATAACAAAAATCACTCAGAAATATTAAACAATGTACAATAATAAATCTCCCTAGATTCACCCTGCCGGTGAGCGTCGTCATATTTACGTCAAAAAGACGTGTCGAAATGATTCTGCGTACCAACTGGGCAAAGTGCACACATATATCGTCGCGAAATGTCCCTGTTTATATACTTTGGACGTGTACAGATATACATACGACGTATATACGATATTGATGTTGCCTTCCTAGGCTATTGTTTGTTTTTTTTGTTGTTGAACGACATTCAAAATCAGCCAAACGAATATAATTAACAAACATATTACGTTTGATATATTTGTTTCGATCAAAGTGTACCGTAAATTCTAATTTAAATTTCTTACCAGCCTTAAGTGCACCGTTATATCCTCGATTTTCGATGTAAAACATTTTCTGATTTTTTGTAGTTGGTGTACGTATTCCTTGTGGGACATCAAGAACAAAAAGGTCATTACTGTATCCCATTTCAATGTTCCATCCATTCATATTTGACTTGATTGGAATATTGTGCAATTTTGCTCGATAGCCATCAGGAAACGTATTATCAATCATCTTGACGTATTCTCGACAATCCGGTAATTGTGGTGCAGCTACAGCTAAAACCGGACAATTAAACTTACCAAATTTAATTTGAGCGATACCAACCTTTCCTTTCAGTTTTTGATCAAAGTGAACACTTTCGAAGAACAGTTAGCTGACTTTTAAATTTAATAAACAAGGCATATTCTTTGTTATCTTTCACTTTCCTGGCAGAACGATCGCCTTCTGGAACATCCAAAGTGTATATCGCATCATTGAAATTTATCTTGACATCCCCATCTTTCATTTCTTCGGGAAGACTTTCAGATACTTATGACAAGGAAACTTTTCAACGTCTCTTGCTGGCCAAGATAAGACATGGCCGAAGTAAATTAGTGAAAGCACGATCAACGCAAATTTCATCATGACAGTTTTAACTACTTTCTACTTACTGCTTTCAAATTTTGTCAAAGATAACAAGAATCTACTGAATACGATTTTATCTGCTTAAACAGACTATATATATTGCTAAATATGATAGTACCCAGTTCCCCGGCCGGCGTTTTTTGAATATTTCGTTTTTTTCAATGTTTTTTTGTAATAATTTAATATCTTCTTCCATGTTGATCTATTAATAAAGGATCAAGAGAAGCCTGTGACAAAATATGATACACAGTTCCCCCGGCCGGCGTTTTTTGAAGGTTGCTCTAACGCTATTTTGCTGGCTTTAAACAGTTTTTCGACATCTCGGTTCGTATATAAAGTATATATAAGTATTTGTATAAGTACATTGTGATTTTGAATTAATACCTGTTTGTCAAAAATATAACAAATATTTGTTTTGTTCTGGCAATTTCGTTTTTAGAGTATTCATATTGCTGTCTTCACAAGATTATTATATATACTGGGAACGAAGTTGTTATTGCTAATCTTGTTGGGAAAAAATGTGGTTTTTATACTTCTGAGTAGGATGAAAACATAGAGTAACGAATTAATGTCTTTCTATTCATTTAGGCTTATCCTTTTAATCCCCACAGCATTGCTCCAAAACTGCCCTCGAGACGGCATACATCTTGCATCGAAGAAGAAACGGAATCTTCAAAGAATTCAATATAATGTCTAATAACTAAATCATTTTTTCGATTCTTTATTACTTTTATATATACACTCATCATATTTCCACTGTTTTTCTCTAATAAAACGAATAGAATAAGTAGATAAGATGATAGAATAAATCCTGGTTTACATTTAATCAAGCAAAAATTAGGCATCAATTATCATACCCATACAATTATCATACCCACAACCTCGGACCTCATGTGTGATCGCTTATATGTTTATATATTTTGCTTTGCGAAATGACATCAGAAAGAAAATGATAACAAACAGGATTACTCATAAAAGGTTTACTCGAATGGTGAGGGCTAGTGATCTTCTATGTCAATTTTCAGCCGAACCAAGTAATATTGCAAAGAAAAAATTTAAAGAGCGATATATCAGATCATTATGAACAATTTAAGATCAACTTTCCATACTGTTGTTATTTCTCCTTTAACAGGGAAAAGAGTTCCAATTTTCTAAGTTGCTTATAGTGATGATACCAAATTTTGAGATAACATTGCACCTCTTCGGTTTGTTGAACCGAAAACACAGTTTGGACCCTTTTTGCCTGATATTCGAAGCCAAGTGGATAAAACCGAAAATCTTTTGCGAGTTCTCCCAAAATATCAACTTGAATGCTGGTACTAAATTTCAAAACAGTACCACATTAGCTACATGGCCTAACAAGAAGTGCAAGCCACCATAACAAAATGATATAGCAATAGCTCATCCAACTAGAACTCATTTTGCATAGAGAAATTTCTGTGAAAAATAGCATAATCCACAAAATCCATGAAATGTAAGGGAACGTCTCTAAATGTCGTTCCAAAATCAATTAAATCAACTAAAATTGACAATATTCAACAAAAATATATCTGTACAAAAGTGTGCTAAGTCAATGAACTTGCTAGGAAACCAATCCATTATAAGATCGTTGACTCTGTAGATTTTATTTTTGAGACGGTCCCTAAGCTACTTGGAAATTAATCCATCCAAGGAGACTACATAAATATTTTAAGTAATGGGTAACAAGAAAGAGTTTCAATTTAGTCATCATCTTCCACTTACAGCAGCTTTTCCTCTAATTACAGGATGGTTCACATACCGTAGGGTTATCTGTCGCCTCTTTCAATTAAATTGGGTAACACTAAAATTAAAAAATAACAGATTGATGCTACTGCTGCTTTAACAAATTACTTTAGTAGGATAGTAAATTGTTGTACGTCACAGTAGATATTTTTATAATTTATTTGCAAATATTTTCGGGCTTATTTTATTACCTACCTGCTGGTAGATTATTTGCCATAAATCTAAAATATGACACAAAATGGGAATGCAGCCTGCCAAGCTGAACATTCGATTAAATTCAGCATACAGAGCTTTTTCCTCTATCAATTTACCTAAAAAGTGTCTAAATATCATGACACACATCGTTACATTTTTCCAAATATTCTGCAGTGAAATTGCGGCAAACATTTTGCTTGACACTCAGTCCAGAGTTGAAGAAATTGTGTGGGGGAGGGATCAATGTGGGGGAGGGATCTTTATTGAACTCTAGCCTGAACCAATGCTCAAAAATCCCTTCTCCACAGCAATCATTTATTCTTATTTCGAACACTGCCTTAAGTGTATGAAATTTCATATAGTAGTACTAATTTTCAAGACACTCTATGCCTGAACACAAGTACCAAATGTGGTGGGTCTATAGAGAAAAAATAGGCCTCTGCTCAGGATATTTATTAACCCTAAAAGACATGGGCTTTTGGGGGGTCTACAGTGATTATATGCTTTTATTTCGAGCACTCTATACATTTTTTCTTAAACAGGTAAAATAACACAATGCTGTCTACCCGAAAAAAATAATTATTTATTCATATTATAGAGTACAAAATATCATATAAAAGTATCCGAATATACAACTAAAATGCTATAAAAATGTCATTGCAAATTGTGAATTAAGTAATATATAATAAAAAAACTAAATTCTATTTTGTAAAACGAACAGACATTGACAGTACCTAGCCTGCTGTCATACTTGGCACCTGGCATGAATGTAGACAAGAGTCTGTTAAGTCGTAATCTATCCTATATCATTTATTGTAGCTCCCAATTACAAACAAAAATCTAACGTTTCGCTTCTAACTATTTTTAATATAGAGCTGGTAGGTAATTCAATACAAACTTCGAATTATGGAACTCTAATTGCTTAGAAAAAGTTATTAATTGTTAAAAAACGATGGGAATTTTTGCGAATCTGATCAATAAAAATAGGAAAATTCTTAGCAATACTCAAAAAATGGTTGGCAAAATGTGAAGTGTGACTCCTTAATTTGTACCCTGCGAATGTAATTCGTTTTTCTCAAAATAAGAGAACTAATAACAAATTTCAACCCTCAATACATAATTCTCATTTAGTTTTGACATAACATACTAAGACGATCTTGTGTAAATGAACCAGAAACTAAACATATGGACAGACAGCCATATATATGGACCAATTTACATAAACAAAATATTGATATAACATATTCTACAATTTTAATACTATTGACACAAAATTAAGCAGTTTAGTATCCACGAAAAAGGGTGATCAAAGTTATAATTAAAGGGACTCTTCAGTATGGCTTTTCATCAAATTGACTGTTTTTTGATTGCTTTGATCATTGATATATAACTGAATTTAAATTTCTACCAGAAGATTATTTTGCAAATCAGGAACAGGACTCGAAATAACAGCCGGTCATCACTGTGGAGGAGAGATTTTTCAGAATATTTTCAGCCAAGTTGGCTGAAAATATTCTGAAAAATCTCTCCTCCACAGCGATGCAAATTCTTCATTTTTACTAATGTCATAAATGTTTGAAATGTTGAAAACCTGTTCCTGCCAGAAATATCCCAGCGACTTTTTCAAGTCTGACAATAACCGTTAGAAATCAACAGGGTGATGTCTGTCAGTTACATTCACACTTGACTTGTCTCAATTTTAACTTAAGTTAAAGAAGATCACTAGATTTATGATGAAAATATTGGGCCATATAACAAATCCTCTAAATTCAGAAATCGCGTGAATAACTATTAGGTTCAGAGTGTAAATTCTGACTTAATGTTCACTTTAGTTTCTACGAAATCACAAAATACACACTTTTTATAAGAAACACTTTCATAAGAAATCCAGGTTCATATCAACAAAAAAATTAGAAACCTTTTTTCTTATAAAAAGCACATGTATAAAAATATCTCTCAAACACCAGCCACAGAATCTAACCCTAACAGAACCTGCCCGTTAGGTACTGTACCTAACAAACATAAAAATAAATGTAAAATTATCTATTGCAAAAAAAAATTGATTTATAAAAAAAGATTTATATTCACAAAAAAGAGAAACAATACCCAGTGGACAAAAACTTGTTCAAAGTCCGCAGTAAAGATGCTAGAACAACATAGTTCAAGCGTCTTTACTGCAGACTTTGAACAAGTTTTTGCTCACTGGTTGAAAGTCAGCAGTAAAGATGCTAGAACAACGTCCTGGGCATAGTTAAACTCATTTCTTTTTACCCATATCATATAGCAAATTACTTTATCACAAATTGCGAGGAAAAACAATGTTATCAAGTACATTTAACATAACATGATTGTGCCGTGAATAATGAACATTTTTTAGTGGTTGCATATTGTATTTTATATATTTTCTAGTTTTTATGAAATATATTTTCGTGGTGCGTAAATAAACATCATTAAGAACAAGTACAACTACAACTAAGCCTTAAGCTAAGCTAAAACTTCCACGGTGAGTATTTGCTGCCTCTGTAATACAAAATCTTATACATTTATAATGCAATTTATAAATAGCCATATCGCATGATAAATAAGAGCTATCAACTTAACAGATACTCAACCCACAATACATTGAACAGCAATACATTTACATTTCAAATACATTGTAATAACCAACTATCTTTGTGTTTTGGAAGGCGCAACACCATTAGACACAGGCTTTGGTTGGCGTTTAAATGAGGATGTTCGTTTAGTTTCTCGTTTATTCCAATGTAAGCACTCAGCCAGACTGTTAAACCAATCTGTTAGATGATCTTGATGACTAATACATGGGATTGGATAAACAGATGTGGTGACTCGAAGGCTAAAAAGATCAGATTTCTTTAAATAAATAAACACAAAACATATCAATTAATTCTTGTTTCGCACTTAGGTGCGAGAGTTGTAAGGTTGATTTCTACATGGCAAAGATTCCATGGCAAAAGCCAATAGAAGACATTCCATTGTAGAAATCGATGTCAACAGAATGTCTTCTTTTGGGAATGTCTGCATTTTATTGTGCCTCGTGGTAATCAACCTATATGTATGGCATTACAAGATTTTTTTGTGGTTAAATGGTAGAATTTGCTATGAACATTTTCATGAGAAAACAGGAAACGGTGAATCACTGAAGAATATAAAGGCAGGTCCCACTTTGACTATGTACTGCTGATTGTCAGCGCATTTGAACTTTCAGGAACAGAACATTCGAATCATGAAGAAGTTTTAACCTATTCCACTGTTTAAATAATGCCTTAAAAGACAAAATAATCAGTGCACAAAACTTGCCAAACTTTGAGAAAATTTGGCAATTTTGTCTGCTGATTATTTTGGCCTGCCAAAGTAGTGCAAGTAGTTTTCAAGTAAGAAAAAAAAACTGTGCGTTGTTTCACACACAAGAAAACTAACAAAGCACCATTTAAACATCTGCTCTAAATAAATAGTCCTAGCCAAATTCTAGTCAATAAACATTATCTAAAGGAAAAATAATGAATACTGAATTGCTGAAAAATGGGAAAATTGACAGACAAAATAGCTGAAATTTGTGAAAATCACAGGACAAAATTGTTGAAAATTTGACCATAAATTTTATCCGCCATATATTTTGTCCTTTAAGGTATCTTTAATTTATTAGAGTAAGAACCATAGAGACTTACTATTTGGTCTTGTTCATGACTTTAGGGTATCTGCCATCAAATGAACACATAGGTGAACTGTTTCGACTATCACTAGATACAATAATCTGAAAATAAATGAATGAATTAAAGAAACTCTGCACAAGGAATTGTTAGTACAAAAATGTGCACTTCAAATAAAATCATGGTAAAAATAATGATTTTAAGTGGAAAACTAATAATAAATCAAAGGAACGATATTGAAAGTAGCCTGCCAAATAAAGCACATGGCGGAAATGATGTAAGAACGCTATAGTATTGTCGTATTGTCATGGTTCTGTATTTAATTATAAGCTAATAAAGAGAAGAAATGCTATAAACATATGTATATAGGATGCACATCAGTTACATATATGGCTAATGCATTTAGGCTATGTATACAAAAGCTTTATGTACATAGGTTATATGTATCTATATGTATATAGGTATATCATCTGTATGTATATAGGCTATTATGTATATATGTATATCATTTGATTATTATACAATAGAAAAAGGCAATAAAATAATACTTTTTCTTTGAAATAATTCCTTTTCATTATTAAAATACGTTCTAAAAGTTGAAAGAGGAAGGTTTCCAAAAACAAGATAAAGATTTCAATTTTTAAAATCCGGGTGGACTTGACACCATCAAAACAAAACATTATAATCAAAGTGTTCGCATTGAGTTTTTCATAAGTGTTCCAAATGTCATGTCATAAGCATTAGTGGTTTGGAAATGAAAGGATGCAGTCATATTATAGCATTTTACAGACCATACAGACCACAAACCCACTGTTATAGATGATGTCATGGTAGGGACCAGTGACATCATCAAGTTAAAACATTTTTGTCAAAAAGGTCCAGGTTTCATAGGATTAAGAAATCCTCCTTATTTTCTGTGTTCATATGCAATTTGACACTTAAAAATGATAGAACTGCAAGTAACAAAGCTCGCCTGGTCTTACCTATATCCAGTATTGTAGAGTCAGCATTTCTGGGTAAAATTTGATGACATTATAAGTAAACAAAATGCTGATTCTGCAGATTTGAGAATATCATATTAAATCCTCCTTAACTATGTGGAGTACTAGAATAATTAGTGTCTATCCAATACAGACTGTTTTGTTACTCTGTATCAAGAAATACAAGCTGGAGGTCGATAATGCAGATCGAGCTTGCAAGGTCTATATATTGACGGAAGTATACAGTCAGTATTGGATTATTAACTGGCAGAATTATTTTGAAAAACAGGTCCTTCCATTAAGAGCACCCCTAAAACCAGAGAATAAAAGCAAAGCTCTGTTCCTCTTCAAAATAAGATAAATAAGTATTTATTTTCGTTTAAATATTGTTGCCAGTTAATAATTCTCGGTACTAAATATCATACATCATGCAAATCTTCATTCAGTTTGCTATGAACCTACATTATCCATATCCACAGACGAAAAATATAACCCAGTGTATAAAAATTTGCTTGAAGTCTGCAGTAAAGATGCTAGCATGAGCTGTACTCAAAAAGACTCCAACATATGTGATGTTTAGCAGTTATTTTGAGGCTCACTAAGTAATTCATACCTTCAATTCTACCCCAGCTGGTAAAACAATAGGTCGAAATGATAATGAATGTGCACATATAGGGGTGACAATAATACCAGGTACACTTGGATGAACCATTGAAGCACCTGCAGACATTGAATATGCCGTACTACCAGTAGGCGTAGAGATAATCAAACCTATTTTATAAAAGAAACTAGTAAAAAAAATCTTGTAGAATGAAACTTTAAAGATAATTATATAAATGGAGACCACTGCATGATATAATTGCAAACTTACTTAAAAGTACAATTACGTATAGTTACACCATAAAATGTTGTCTAGCTAGCTTTTATTCGCTCCTATTTAACCGATGAAACCGTTGTTGCGATCGTATTACTCAATAACCTATGTATATAGACCTCAGAAGCAAAGCTTAAACTAATTACTCAGTTACTTAAAGGATATAATAATTTACCAAGTTTGATATATGGAATTCTTCGTCAGCACTCGAGCTTAATAAATCTGACATAATGTTTCTGTTTGCGAGAATTAGATGTCAAGATGCTAAGTTGCCGATATTTTAACTGTTTGATGTGTATTCCATTGAGTAACATGAATATTTTTCGAATTGAACGGTTAGTACGTTGAATGTTTTACTTACACATTGTTTTAAGTTACTATTATGATTGATAAGAATATAGGATTGATCCCTATCTGTACCATAGCCCCAGTTAACCCTACTTTACACATGGTATCATATATTACCTTTTGGTCTATATACTAAAGGGTCTAAAATTTGCCCAAACTTAGTTTTAATTTATATAAAAAACATTTCCCAAAACAGTCAATATTTTTCTGATGCCAGCATTTTTTATGCAAAACCCTGGATTAAAAAAATTTGTTTAAAAAAATGTGTAATAAATGATAGTTACTAACAATAAAACAATTTGTACATAAAATTAACTGATAAAGACCTACTTCAAAAAAAATTTGCATACATTTTTTGCATTTTGAACGGAAATCAGGGCATGGTTACTCACTTTCTGCATTAAAATTTCCCAACATTTTTTAATTTTGAAGCTAAAAATGATAACTGTTTGAAAATTGTAGACAAAAATCTCCCAGGTAGGGCATTTTTACCCCCACCCCCTGTAAAATAGGGTTATTGCTTTTCCACCAATTCGCATATTTCCTGTATTTGGCCGCTAAGTATGGCTTCTAGATAAAATACAAATCCTGAATAATAAGCCCAGTCTGCTGAAACACAAAATTCCTTTTCCCTTGCTTTATTATGATTGTGCTTTATTATGTCGTATGGGATATGGGTCCATGCTAAGAATATTCTAGAGAGTAGTTGCATTCCACATTTGGGGGGCTATATTCAGAAATTTACGGTATCGTAATTATTAATTTTATAAAGAAAATTATGTATACCATCTCCCATCAACGTTGTAAGATATCTTCCATTACAATGAATTTCAACATGCGTTACAGAAGATGATGTACCACGATCAACAACTACTTCATTCAACACCTAAATAAAAAGTAAAAGTAACAATAAAAGTTTATTTTTACATACACTTCCATGTTTAATGATGAAATCATATAACATGTTAGAGTCCATGCAGATTGTGGGATATTAAGCACTAGGTTGTCATGACAACAAGAGCTTCTTTCAACTCCAATAACAAAATGCTGCATACATGGTCAAGAATATCAATAATTTAGTCATAAATTACTAACCAAATATTCACTTTGAACTTCATCTTTACCATTTTCATGTGTCGTTCGAATTTGACATTTTAAACGACTACGTAATGTCAAGCCCAAACTTGCTAAAAGAGAATCAATTCTTTGTAAAAGACTACAACTGACATTTTAAGTATTGGTGGGGAGATATGAGTGATTGCATAAAAAATTATGTGTTTTTTATGGTCACTGTGTGATAGTCATCTTGCCTGGCCAAACGTTTTCCATCTTTAAACGAATTGTTTATTTTGACGCTACTCCATATCTTTAGACTTCAAATTTTACAGGGTATAATCAATGTATATCACAGATCAAATTGACATGTTTTGCACAAAAAAGGGTGATTATGTACATTTAATGCCCAACTCATATCTACTGTAAGAAATACAATACAATCAGTAAAGCTAAAGAGATGTACAATAAAAAAAGGAAACGACCACAGAAAGTCCTTAGAGATTTATCTCAGAAATAAATCAAGAACTCAAATATTTAAGGCTTTTTTTGTATCTAAGTTGAAATTCCAAATTTTTGCACATTCAGTTTATCTGAAATATTAGCTTCCATGATTGTAATTTCCAAGCCAGAGAGTAACTCTGGAAGATTGTTTTTGAGTAGTGTTCAGCTTCACAAAGAGAATAAATATTAGCTCTTATTAAAACTGCACACCATGCAACAGAATTCAAAATAAGAGCAACATGAAGGTAATATGAAGGAAACTATGCTCAAACTTTTGTCCTACAAAAAAGTCCTACACATTGATTGTTTACTCTTGTTTTGGACATTAGCTTAAATTCACACTGAGTTACGAGTGACCATCGCAGTGAGCAAAAACTTGCTCAACTTGTTCAAAGTCCACAGTAGACGGTAGAACAACGTTTTCAACATTGTTCTAGCACCGTTACTGCAAACTTTGTACAAGTTTATGCCACCACGATGGTAAAAATGATGTCTACATGTTGCTAATGGCTGTTTTCAGACTAAAAATGTTCCACAAATTACTTAACGTTGTCATAACTTTCAAATCTTGATTCTAAACTGTTATGGTTTACTTTCTGTTTTATGCCTCGCTTCAGTGTGTATTGGCCACTATTGAGTTTTTTAAGTATGCTTGTAACAATACAATCTCTTGAATGGAGGGAGGAAAACACCTTACTCAGCTTAGAAAATAGTATATAAATAATTTTTGTTTTCATTGAGATCTTCTCATCATCTCTCAGTGGATTAATAAGAAAAAATCAATTGGTGTTGAATTTTCCCAATCTGTTTTTTTTTTATTAATGAGTATCATTGTAAGTTGTTTGAATAATACATACCATCAAATACTGAACTCATGTCTTGTTGGAAGTTCTTCATACTGAATGGTGTGAGGAAACCCAATGATCCAAGGTGAAAAGCAATAACAGGTGGACATGCAGACTAAATAAAATGATTATAGTTCGATTTAAACCATCAATAGTTGATGAATGATTACTCAATATCTAAAAAAGTGTTTCATTGTCTAATTCTAGGTTGTCAAGAATACTGATTGAAACTATTGTGGCAATGAATATGATTCTGTAGGCGGATCTCCACTAGGCAAATTCATTCTTTTGAAGATCACTTGCTATAGCTATGAAAATTTCCAAAAATGTGTAAAGTTTCCAGACAGCATTTACACAAGAAAAGTTATTTAAAAAGGGCACATCCTCACCTGACAGGTGATGTTGCTTTCAACTAATGTAATAGCTTCATTTAGAATTCACACAAACAAATTCGCCTAGTGGAGATCCGCCTTAATTGACTGAAAATTTAATATAATATACTGTTCCCCCCCAGGGCGCATACTAATAATATATGAATAATAGGCCTGGTAGGATTTGTGCTGCCTAGACCATCAAAGTTCCTTTCCTATCCAATTTGTGTTTGTCAGAATAAGATAACTCAAAGTAGACAAATTCATGTGTGAACAAGATAGCTGTTTAGTGACTAAAATTGGGAAATCATAGACTAATAGCAAAATATTATGAAAAATTGCATTTTTAGATGACCACAAATTTAGTAATCTCCTCCACAGAGCTCTACGTGTATGTACAAGCAAAGATTAAGTAGGCACCTTTAACTTGCTGCTATGTAATCTCGTTATCGCTGGGTATTATCATACAAAAATAATCTTGAAAACATCTGTGGTAGAGAGTCACATAAAGTTTTAAATAACAATGTTTGCACAATTCAATATGTGCAGAGATTTATCCTCTTATTGAGAACAATTCTTACGCCAAAGTAAAGTATGCAGAAAAGTAAAAGCACACATGTTTTTCTAAATAGTTTTTCTATGCTGTGAAAGATCAATATGGAGAAAAAAATGTAAACAAATTTGTATGAATATTTTTAAACATTTAAAAATAAGACGAATGTCTGAGAAGATTTCATTTTTAAATTAATTTCACAAACAAAGAACAACACCAAATACAAATAGCTAAACATCAGAAACCACCTGCTATTCTTCTTGTACGTAAATATGATTAGAGATAAAAAATCTAAACCCTGTACCAGTTAAATACTGATTTTGCCTTGATATATGAAAATTTGGCTTATCCAATACTGTATTTAGAGAAATCTGTGTCATACACCAAATTTCCTACTCATTCTACCAAGGTATGAATTATATACTTGCAAAAGTATTTCACTAGTACTGAGTCGTAAGTTGACGTTTATAAAAAAATTATAGAATCGCTCAGTTACATTTCGCCATATTTTTTCCATTCGGTAAAACATGGTACTGATCTCGCCACTGTATCAACTTTTAGCCATTGCTTAAAATCTTGCTACTTTCATAACAGAGAAAAAGAAAAAGAACAGCCCATTTCAATGTCTTTGTGATTACATCACAAATCCATACTCCCTGTGGAGAAGCGATTTTTTCAGTATAGATTCAGGCTTTATAGCATGAAATTGTGCTCCTCCACGTTGATTATTTAAGCTCAACATACCTGAAAGAGGGAGCAGACATGAATAAGTGTGCCATCACCACCCATGCATATGATCAAATCAACATCCTTCTTATTTTGGTCTGCAGAGAAAAACAATAGTGTTAATGTTACGTGTAGTGCAAGAATTTGCCAGCAAATAGAAGCTAGATAAGAATGTTAAGGTACCTTGCAAAACTTCCATCTCTCCTAAATAATCTTGTGTAAAATCGTCGTCAAATTCTAGATTATTTTCCATAACACTCGATTCAATAAAGATATTCATAAATTTCTCCTGGAATGAAAAATTGTATAAACAAGATTACTTCGGAATAGCCTGTATTTTGCTTTAGGTTATCTTTAAGCCTATTGACCTTGGGGTTTTTTTCTGTTCGAAACCATGGGTGGGGGGGGGGGGGGGGCTTATGATACGAAACTTGGTAGACTT
>JAULBZ010004679.1:0-14414 GCA_032360805.1 Neoturris breviconis | reverse complement strand
GGCACTTTGTGGGCAAAAACTTCATTAGTACAGTTCTAAGGCATTTTCAACGAATTATCTTTATAGACTTAAGTTGATTATATACTATAAAGGCTGTTCTAAGGGGTGTGATCTCAATGCTGAATGGATGCATTCGAAATTAACCAGACGTGTCGAAATAACTTCCCGAACTCTATGATCAGAACCCAGAGGGCAAAAAGACATCTTTTCGACACCAATGAGAGGCTGCATCCCTGCAGAGATAATTCAATGAAAACAAGTAAGATAAGCAGTGTACGAAATAAATGTAGATAATCACTTCGGAAGAGGGAATTTTGTACAATGCGTCCAGCTTTCTAGCCTGCAGCAAAACTCAAAAATTACCCCTCCACAGTGATTATTTGCTCTTATCTCGAACACTGAGAAATGAAATCTTACCCCACATTTCAAAGTCACCGTTGTAGCAACAAAGTCTGGTTTCAATTCCTTTTTCTTTAATTGGATAACCATACCATTACCATATTCTCGAGCAATGCTATCTGCTGGCCAGTATTGATAACACAATTCCTAACAAAAAAAAAAAGAAGATGCATAATGCTTGCTATAGAATTTTCCCTGCTAATTCTAAACTGTTCTGCAGAGCCCTTCACCGAAGAAACCAATCCATTGCAAGCTCATTGACCTAACCCACTTTTGCACAGATTAAATTTTGCTGAATTTTGTCTATTTTAGCTGATTTAAACCTTAAAAAAAAAGTTGGTTTGGAGAGAGTGATTTTGGAGCAAATTTATTGTAGCGCTATGCTCAGTCAAGGGTATTTGAAGTAACAAATGAGAGTCATAATTAATATAGTTTCTCTGTATTCATTAAAAATTTGTTAAAAACATAAAGATAAAAATATAAAGATTTTTTTTTTAATTAGCTTTTAAAAAATAAAAAAGATCTGTTAAAATTTAAAAATCAAGAAACACTAGACAATGAAATAATAAAATAACTCCTCTGTTTTATTGTCACTATGTGCCTAATTCACATTGGGACTAATTTCATGTTTCTAATAAAAAGAAAAAGACAAATCCATGCATTTCATACAACGTTTCCCCAACATACAGTCGGCATATCAAGTACAGAATAAGGTTACTCTTCAAATTTATGAATTTTTACAAATTAACCGTGAATTAAAACAATACAGTACAAAGTTCGCCATATTCTTAATTAGTTTTTAAAAAAAAGACTTTGGCAAGTCCTCACAATATATCGCCTTGAATGCTGGTACCAAATTTCAAAATGACAGGACTTCAGGGACATATATTGTAATAAAAAAAGCAGGATGTCGACTCCACAAATTGATAGTAAATAGCTCATCCCATCTTCGTTTTGCGGAATAAATATCCTTCGCATCCTCTGATCTTATTTGAAGATTTATTTTTAGTAAATTTACAAAAACATCTATTTCATATTATCTGAAGGTAGGAAGTACAAAGCTCCAAGGAGTTGGATAAACTTAATCTGGTAAAAGAATACCAATCAATGTAATTAATCAGAAAAAATAAAATACCTACCAGTCCTCTTGATGATAGTGGTGTTGCCATGACAATAACCTTTGCTTGTTGTTCCCATATCATTTTCCAAAAGTCGTTAACAGTTGATTGAAGTGGTCCTTGTGTTGCAATAAATGCATTTTTTCCTTTCAGATCCTAAAATTTTGTTTTTACATGAAAGCAAATATTATGTATAAAAACTTAATGTTTCAAATTAACCATTATAATCTCTGGGGAGGAGTATGCTATTAATGCACACCTACCAACTATCAAGAAAAACAATCTCAATCCAATAAGTCCAATAACTGGCAGGCATCTCCTGTGGAGGAGAGTTCTCAGCAGTAAATGTTGGACGTAGACCATCACCAAGATGATCTATCCCAGTGTGCAAAAACTTGTTAAAAGTCAGCAGTAAAGATGCTAGAACAACATCGTTAAACCTTGTTCTAGCATCTTTACTGAGGACTTTGAACAAATTATTGCTAACTGAGAGGCATTACTGTATTTGACAGTTATAACACTGGTTGAGATGAGAATATCACCGTGGAGGAGTGATGTTTGAGCAGAACTTCAGGCTAGCTCGATCTCTCCTCTACAGTGATTATTTACTCTTATTTGTACCATTGTATAAGAAGGCCATCCAAAAGGGACATTTACAGAGTATTGAGTCAAAACAAAGAAACCAATCAATTTGTGTATCTTGCTCTAAATGTGCGCTGAATGGAAACCGGGCTTTATTCAGCATATATACAATTCTTTAGAAACATAAACAGTTTCTCAATTCCAAACAGTCTGGTTAAACATACCTTAACAAAACTTGCATTAATATAATCAGAAGTTGGATCATTTTCATGTGAAGATAACATGACGCGACGTTCAGGCCCTATGAAATAAGCAAATCTAAATCTCATATCTCATAGATACAGGCCTTTGAATTTATGTCGGCAATCCCCTATGGAGGAGATCTTTGGAGACCAATTTGCAGCCTACTGACTGCAAATTAGCCTCCAAAGATGCTTCTCTACAGGGGGAATGCCGTCACGACTTCAAAGGTCTGTGTTTATATTTTTGATGTACTCCTAGCAAGTATGTTTCCCAGTTGGTTGAAATAATATTAAATAATCACTGTGAAGGAGTGATTTTTGGGTAGAGCTTTGGATTTCAAAACCTGCAACAGTGATTATTTGCTCTTATATCAACTATTTAGCTATTTCAATCTCTGTTATTTTTAATTATCAACAAGTAAAAAAAAACGTACAAGGGAATACATCCGGTCTACGATTCTTTGCAGCAATTTCGCTTGGGTAAATCAAAGCAGTTGGCATCCTCCTTTCTAAACTCTAAAGGAAAATAATTATGAGTTCTTTCCCAGTGGGCAAAACCTTGTTCAAAGTCTGCAGTAATGACACAAGTATAACGTTTTCAACATTGTTCTAAAATCTTTACTGCAGACTTTGAACAAGTTTGTACTCACTGGGTTATTGTCAGAAAGAAGTTTGTAAAATAAGAAGGATTCACACTTTGTTTGATTAAATTTAACTACTGTATTAATCCTCTTTTTTGTCAACTACAGCTTCTTCCGATCAATTTTCAAAACAGTGTTTGAAATAACAGCAAATAATCACTGTGGAGGAGTGATTTTTTCCCTCCAGAGTGATTATTTGCTCTTATTTCGAAACACCGCAAAATCATTATGATGAATGGTAGAATTAAGGATACAAGAAAAGCACATTTTGATATTTAAGGGTAATTCATGATTTTGCTTATGGATTAGTAGATGTTTATTTTGAACATTTGGAATAATTCAACATTTAGTTCGTTTTCATTTTTACGAAAATGTGCTAACAAATTTGTAGCTTTAAGCCTGAATATAACTGCCGGATAATTATACTAAAAAAAACACTCATACACAGGTGATGTCTGGCTGTTAGATTCAGGCGCGAGCTTTCACTACAATTATAAAGAAAATATAATTGTTCCATACACATATAGTTGGTGTGGAAAAACATTTATTTCTTGGTATAAATATTTATAACTCACGGTAAACTCATTCTCAATTGCTAAGTGGTCATTTCTCTTATTTACTACATCATTATAATATAAATCATCACCATCTTCTACATCACTATCATCACTATCATCAAAACTCGATGCATCATACGCTTTTTGTTCTGAAAAATCTTCTTGTTCATCATTTATGTAGACAGGAATATAAGGAGTGCTCTCGACTGGTACATCATATTCAACCTGGTGAAATAAAACATAGTAACGCTTTACAAAACATAGCTTAATGGATTGTAGGGGCCAAAACATAAACACTATCTCTCTTAAAATATAAAGAAGATGCAGTTGTCACGAATTTTGATCAAATTGGTGCCATTTGGGAAGCTTTTATTCAAATGATTTGACTATTCTAACATCTCCTCATCTCCTTGAAGAAACTGCTATTTCCAAATTCCAGCACTGCTTCCAAATAAGTGCAGCACTAAAAAATATCACTTATCATCATGTGGTCAAAGTCTCATAGAAAATCTGAATCTGGTCAAACTCTTATAAACAGAATTCAAAAGATTTCCAAGTCAACAAAAGTCATAAATTGATCATTTTGGTAGATGTAAATCAAATGTTCAAAAAATTTTGAAGTCTCCACTTTTGAAAAAATCCCTTTTCCGCCGATGCTCAGTCCCAAATTGACGAAATCGAAAAGAATTTGGTCAGCAGTCTTGTAATATTGTCTAGGAATGCCATAACTAAATTTCAGGATGATACCAATTTGGACACTTTTTGCTAAAAACTCGGGACCGAGTGGATGAAATTGAAAAATATTCTAAAATATCATCTCGATTGCTGGTACCAAATTTCAAAATTTCCTTCAAGAACATGGTCGAATAAAGTAATAGTAATAGCCCATCCAAACTTTGTTTTTTGTACGGGAGTATATTAGGTCAATGAAATTGCAATGGATTGGTTTCTTCAGTATGGAAAACGAATTCATTACAAGATCGTTGACTCAGTACTATCCTCTGAAGATTTTATATTTGAGACGGTCCCTTACCTGCACTGGCTCTTCTTCTTCATAACTTGGAGGTGGAGGAGGAATCTGAAGCTGCAGAAATTCATAACCTACTTCTGGTGCATTCGTTCCTGGTGCATCATGACTCTAAATAGTAAGCATAAGTTTGATTCTGTGTGCAAAGCTAGAAAATCAATGTGCGAGACTAAGCAATAAGTGATACCAGTGCCCAATTTAGGTAAATTTAGGGTCAGCAACTGCTTTTCTAATTTTGGGGAAATTTGTGTCCTTTTCAGGAATACCGCACCAATAACAGCTAATTTAAAAGAACATACAAACCAGATGCTGTTGACATGCTACTTTAACCTAAATACATCTGCCAATCTTAAATTTTAACAAAGAAATATCTACATAATAGGGCATCTAACCTTTTCGTCTTCATACGTCTGGTTTGTATAACCCTCCTCTACTGATTTATCATTGGCAACTCCACTAATCACCTCCATCTCATATTGTTTCTTTGTTTCATGATATGTAGCTTCATAATCATCATCATCATCATCGTCATTATCACAGCAACAACGACAGCAACAATTAATTATCTAAACAAAACATAAGCATACAAAATCATTTCATAGAAGCACACAATGTATCAGTACAGAAAAAGATTAATTCATGTCGCAAGCAAAATCAGCCTGCATCAGCAAAGAAACAGACTATTCAATATCTACATTTCTACATAGCTACGACACCTTGAACAAGAAATGAACCTGAAACACTCCAATGACCAACTGTACTGTACTGTATAACCAACTGTGACTTATGCAATTTATTAAGTCTGGTTTCCATTCAGCATAAATTTCCATGCAGGATTCTAAGGTTGAGAAATTTGATTGGTCGCAAGTTCAGCGTGCATGCTTGAAAAGTGAAATTTGAAAAGCTGTCCGCACGGAAATACAGTATGCGCCGAATGAAAGCCCGTTGCTTTACAAGATGCCAAAAATAAATTTATTTGTGATCAACTTACCAAAATAAAAATGATGATAAGTAATAAAAGACCAGCAACCGAACCAACTCCAATGTAGATGATTTCCAAGTCACTTAAGTCAGAATCTGTTACAACATTCCCATCTTTCACCAAATCTATTTTATCAACCTGAAAGGAAATTAAATTTACCAAAGAATGTAGAAGAAGTCAACATAAAAAATTTAATCAATTCCCATTGGAACAACAATATTATAACTATGGTGAAATTGACTGTTTTTAATTAATATAAAGAAATTAATTAATTTTAATACTACTGACAGTCTTCAAAATAAGAGCAAATAATCATTGTGGAGGAGTGGTTTTTGAGCATTGATTCAGGCTACAAAGCCTAAAGCAATGCTTCAAAATCTCTCCTCCACAGTGATTAATTGCTCTTATTTTAAACACTGCACAAGTCGTTTATCATAAATCTTTTAATTAGCGCCCTACTCCAATAAGCAGGCCTTCATTAATTACGTAAGTATATTTTTCCATGAAAAACTATCAACATTTGTTTGCATGTAGTTATTGCTACTTATTTAATTGATAAAATTTATTGCATCACAATTTCCATTGTAGATGTTATAAAATTGTATATTTTTCCATGAATAACTATAAACATTCGTTCGCATGTTCACCGTAGTTATGCTACCATATTTATTGATAAAAATAATTGTATCTTGATTTCCACTGTAGATGCTGTAGAATATGTGACTCATTGTAAACATTGTTTTAACATTTTATAAAACTCACAATGGTCACATTGATAATATGATGTGACATAATATTACATGCTGTGGGTCAGGTGGATATGTTAAAAATTCACTTAATAATAAAGTACAACGCTAAATTTCAAATGCTTACGTCACATGTTTAAATGTTTACGTCACATGTTTAAATTATGCGATAAAGTGAAACAAACATGCAAATAAATAATTTGTTATTCATAAAAATTAGTCACAAGGATTAATACGCCTTTTGTTTATGTTAATTTCACTGGCAGGGCCATGTGTACCCCGAGCAGCTGTGAATGAAATATTTGATATACATAAGAACAGAAGACATTTTTAAATCATGTTGTCAACAAAGAGTGGCAGAAATTTCTTAAACGTGAATTAGATGTTTTAGAGGTTAAAAAATGGAATGGTTTATCTCAACCCAATAAATCTGTTGTTTGTATGAGTGTTAAAGTATGAATGCTAAAATGTATTAAGGTTATGTCCAGACTGCACAAAATCGATAAAAGCAAAGAGGAGACATATTTTTTTTTTCAAGAAAGTAGCTAATATTTTAATTTTGTCTTGTGTTTTCAGAAGAAATTCTTAACTTTATTTACTTGCACTTTCATGACAGAAATTATTAATTTCGCAGTAGTTATCATACCACTTCACATCAGAATATGTTATCCGGTCTGTGTAAAATTTCAGGAGAATGATCGTGTGTGCACTCTGACTGTAAGTCATTCTTTGAATAAAGCTCTAATTCCCTACAATGTGCTGCTGCTCAATTTGAAAACCCAACATTGTTGTACGTCCACAAATGGTTTAGCCTCAGCTGGCCTCTAAGGAGGTGTCAGGTGACTCTGGTCCATGGAGACATTCAAGTTACCACCAGATCAAACAGTTGCGTGAGGTGCATCTGGACTTTGAACATAGGCATCAGCAGGTGAAAAAGGAGCTGACCATCTCGTTGACATTTTTCCGAGTTGCTGACTCCTACATTTTTGTGAAAAATATTTCTATTTTGTGGACCAACCGGCCTGAAAAAACTGTCTTCATTGACCGTAGAACAACTAATTTGGTTGCCTTCGCCTTATAAAGCATTTGACAAAAATTAAAAGAAAAATATAAAAACATGTGTGCAAACATATTGGTGCAAGAATTCATCACTATGTTACGTGCACAAAAGTATGCGTATGCAATGTTTTTAACTTATGAAGGCCTGATACGCACCCAGTTTCTATGGAAAACATTAATTAGCACCCCCTTTAGTTTGTGCCTCTAATTAAGAGAATGCCAAGAGAGAAGGAAAGTTGTTTGAGCATTATTAAATGAGCTCAAACATAATCTCAATCGATGAGGCATTAAATGAATGCTAACTATTTTGTAATGATGATTTGAATGATAATTTCATTGAAATTTTGTTGGCATTTTTAGTTCATTATTAAGAGTCTTCATTTTTGATATTCTACCTTTTCTCTAATAACTCCAATTTCTTCAAAAGATAATAAGTTAATTAACTCAAGTGTAATAAGCAAATTTCAAAATATTTAATGAGCGCCGGTGATGCTAATTAGAGGACTTACGGTATCAGTTGTCTAATAAGAAATTATTGCTTTATTTTAGCAAGACATGTTCATCTGATGATTGCGTGACAGCAAATTAAAAAAAATAATAATAAAAAAAAATGAATGCAATTGCTTATAAAGGAAAAGAAAATCTCAACTTGTAAAGCTATTCACAGGTTGATATAACTGTGGTGGACAAATTTTTCAGCACATTTCAGCACATTTACAACCAAACAGCCTGAGTTTATCAGCAATCATTTTTAATCACTGGTATTTGTCGAGTTGTATTGAGCTATATGCAAAAATCTCTAGTAAAAATCTGTAGTATCCTATGTTTAAAATTTGTGATTTTTACGAGGCGAATTTTTCGCCAAGAAGGTCAAAGGAAAACACTCCATTGGTAGAAACTGATCGATTTTTACCAATGGAATGTCTTCTTTTGGCTTTCGTTGTGAATTTTTCACCACATGGAAATGAACCCTTAAACATTCATTTTGTACAACAATTTGTGAGAAGAGTACCCAATGGTCATAATAAGAGTAATCTCCTTTGCAGTGATTATTTGCTCTTATTTCAACCTCTGTAATAACGATTGATTGCTAACTTCATATTTGGCAACCAATCAATCGAAGTTTGTTGGCACAGGCTTCTGAATTACCGACAGCATTCCCATGTGGAGAAGCACCTTTGGGGGCTAAATTGCAGCCAACAAGCTGCAAATTAGTCTCCAAACATGCTCCTCCACAGGGGGTATGCCAACGTGAATTTAGAGGCCTATTAACATAACACCCTCCCTGCCAAACGGTCAAAATAAGAGCAAATAATAACTGTGGAGGAAATTTTTTGGAGCTAAGCTCAAATTCCCTCCTCCATAGTGATTATTTGCTCTTATTTTCAACCATTTACCAAAAAGTAACTTTGAACCCTTATGCATGTTGATATTACATACAATCTGATGAGAATGTACATACCGCATGATGAAGGCCAAGTCCCAGTTTCCATGTAGAACCATCAAAAATTGTCTGATCAACAATTTTATAAGCCAAGTTAGTTAGGCTATAGTCAGCAGTACCCTTTCCTTTAGCTGATACATAAAAATGTACAACTGCCTTTTTGAATCTTGCATCTTTGTCATTGCATTGGTGGTAGGAGAAGAAAATTTGATTTCCTGTTTGAACTGTAAGTCCATCAGAAGAAATTATTTTTGCAGCGAGTAATTTCTTAAAATCATATCGCAAGTCACAGAAATGGTGCGTAAAAATATTTGTCTTCAACACTGCATGTACTCCTGGATTATGAGCATAATAAGATGCCGAATTGGTAACCAATGCGGTACCAGTTTCAATGGCAGTATTATTCAAATACCCATCTGAGATTTCATCTATTAAGTTTTTCATCACATTTGCTAATGGAACATCTACACGCCATTTTATCTCTACCTCAACTTGAAGATCCTTCATATCATCTTTGCAATAAATTTTTTCAATAGAAGCTGAGTAGAAATTGGCGTTATCTAGAGAGTAAAAATTCAACCTAATCAGCGTTTGAAATAGGAGTAAACAATCCCTGTGGATGAGGGAATATTGAGCAATGCCTAGGTTGAGCAATGATCAATAACTGCTCCTCCACAGTGATTATTTACTCTTACTTTGAACGCAGTAAATACAAATTATTGTATTGTGAAAACAAGATTTGTAATGGTTGATATAGGAGTAAATAATCACTGTGACGGAGTGAATTTTTAGCATAACTGCAGGCTATAAAGCTTGAAACTAGGTTCAAAAAGCACTCCATCATAATAATAATTTACAGAGGTCAAAATATGAGTAAATAATCACTGTGGAGGGATTTTTGAGCATCACTCTTCCACAGTGATTATTTGTTCTTATTTCAAACCCTGAATTTACTCCACAAGAAACTTCAAAAATTTCCTAACTTTCCGACATGAGATTTAATTTGATTTGCTTTATTGACAAATTGAAAAAATCAACTCTTTTTACAAATATTTAAATGCATTATAGCAAGCAGTTACGGGAACAGGCCTACGTCAGGAGAAAAATATATATTTCTTGTTTCTTTGGTCTTTAGCTATATTTATACCAGCAGTGGCATATACAGGGCAATATTGATACCGGTATACAGGTATGAGAGCTTAAGTTATTGAGCAAAATATTCATTCTTACAACTTTTGATGTTTTCATGTGCCCAAATTAGGCATTATATACCAATAAAAAGGTATTCCAAAAAAAACCTGGATGTGGCACCATGTTTCATGAAGGTTACATTAGCCATATTCTCCTATTTTTAAGCTGTTGTTTTTTTCCCGCAGTGTCAATGTCACATTCCAATAGCAATAGTTTACCCAAAATCATGTTATTTACTCGCACTTCCCTTATGTAGCAGAAGCTTGATTTTTCACATGGTTAATTTTAAAACTTTAAATCTGGACTCTCAAGGGAGCTAAACACAAGTTTAGAAAAGTATTTTTGAAACACAAAAACAGTGTTCGAAATAAGACCAAATAATCACAGTGGAGGAGTGATTTTTGCATATTACTTCAGGCTATTATGTCTGAAGCAGTATTCAAAAGTCTCTCCATCACAGTGATTATTTGCTCCTATCAGCACTCAAAATAAGAGCAAAAATCATGCTCAAAAATCACTCTGATAATGTACTTCAAGCCTTGGAATAACTGCTGGACATCGCCTGTGGAGGAGTGTAAGTATAGTGTTCAGCTTAATAGCTGAACACTATACTCAAAATACACTCCTCCACAGGTGATGTCTGGCAGTTATATTCAGGCTTGTTCTTAATTGTTCTTAATTCTTTAGAGCACTAGTTAGTTAAAAGTACTATGAACATTAGTTGAGACGAAACCTACTTCGATATATTGAACGAATCCCTTTTTCAACATTTTCTTTCAAGGTTGTGTACTCATCATTTAACGGGTCATTTTCATATATTCCCATTGAACAATACTTTTTAACAGAAATCCTTGTCTTATGTCCAAATGTTTCCATTCCTAAATGTACAAAGTGTATCATTTTAACATGGTCATACTAGAATTAAACATATTGTCCAAGTTACGTACACACAAAATTGGGGGATTTGCAAAAAATTGTGACATCCACTAGGAGCAACCATGGTTTGGGCTGAATGAAAAATATTTAGAATTCAAAGGTTTCAGATTGCCAGAAGAGGCTTCTGAGGCAAATCCCAACGAATTCTTTTTTGAAGCATTCACTTAGTTAGTACTTTCATTATGACACTCCAATTACTCCTATCCTTAATATCCTTTTTAATCCAAAATTCCTAGGGGAAGGGTGCTGAATCAATGATCTTGCAATTGATTGATTTCTTCAATCAATTACAAGCTCGTTGACTTAATACTCTTCTTCATAAACCAATTTTTCTCAAATTTATTAATTTTGAATTTTTTAAAGCTGCTAATATATCTGCTTTTTGAAACGAATTTTTGGAGATGGCTCATTAGTAGATTTAGTTTACAAATGTCTGATACTATTTGACAGTCTAAAGAAATATAATTTTAGATGTGACAAACTGTGGCGAAAACGAAATAATTCAACTCTATAGTTACGCTGGTGATAAAACACAAAAAGTATTATGTAAAAAATAGCAATTTCCTCTTCTTATTCTTACAGAACAGAAATAACATAGTGCTAGCTAAGGACAAACAAACTGCGTTATATAAAGAGTTTTTCCAACGAAAAATGACCATAAAATTTTCCAATTTTTAATGATTTTATACATTTTTCTATTGTTTTCCTCTAGTTTAAAAATTCTTTCAAATTTGTTGCACAAACATTGTTTTCCTAAATTTTCTGACTAACACCCTAAAACTCTCCCTGCCAGTGCTTATTATATGTGGTGGATCACGCAGAGAAACGAAATGAAGAAAAGAAAAAGCTACAGAAAAGTGCCAACGTTATCACCGAGGGAATTATTAAGATTTTACCCTGGTCTTCGGCAAAAGTTGTTGCCAAGGCAGTGCCAAAGTTTATTTCTGCAGAAATATATTGCCGCAGAATAAAGCACCTGAATTTCTAAAGCTATAAAGCCATTACATTGGTTGAAAGTAACGTCACCTATCAATTTCAACCAATGTAATGGCTTCATTAGAATTCGCACAAATGAATATTCCTAGTAAAGTTCTACCTTTGGACTCCATGGAGTCCAAAGGTAGAACTCCACTAGTGATTTTTGAACATAGCTTCAGGTTAACAATCCTGAAACTATGCTCAAAAATCGCTCCTTCACAGTGATTATTTACTCATATTCCAACCACTTTCTACTAACCTGCAACAGTTGAACAGAATGCCACCAAAGATATTATAAATATATTCATTGCTATCATTTTTATAAACTATAAAATCCAAATGAAGTCACATACAGCAAGCCTTAATATAACGTTCGGACATATCTGTGGAGGAGTGTTTTTGCACTCAAAAACACTCATGCCCAGGTGATGTCCTGTCTTTATTTTGAGGCTTGATACAGCACAAATATTTTTTCAGAAATATCCATAATTGACACCAATAAACTATATATTGCAGGGCATTGTTGACAAAAACAGAAGTTTCTGCACAACCAGAAAATTTCTTTCCAAGGTTTCTCTCAAGCGAATAGGAGCAAAGTGATTTGCAATTTTCTTCAGGTATATTTCTGCAATTTCAGTGCCCCTTCCCTTTTTTTGAAACAATCCTTAATCTTTTTATCGGATTTAATCTTTGGTTTGACATATTTTAAAGGAATTTTCTTTTGTTTAAATCATTTTTTTTTTCTAAATATTTTAGCTAGCTACAGCAGCCCACCTAGCTAGATATTGTGTCTAAACTTTTTATGATAAGAACCAGTTTCTTGAAACTCTGAAAACTCGACAATGTCAGTTGACGGCACAAAACGACAGTTGATGGCAAAAAATGGCAGTTTGCGGGGGAAAACTGAAGCAAAGCAGCACGCTTCGCATTTGCGGAGCTTATTTGTTAGTAAAGCAAAAAATTTACTAGCAAGGTGGGAAAAATGCATCCGCCATCTTGTATAAACCTTTGTCTGAACTTGCCTTTGTTCGAATGGCGTTCGATTTGATCGGGTTTTCAGTACTCACCAGAATATTGACCAATTGACCTTTTATACATTTTGGGCAAAATTTGGCCAGAAAGTAAAAGTGTTTCATTTTTGATGAAAATTGGTATGTGACAAAATTTGATGTTGCTGATTCCAAATCTAGTATCAATTTTTCAAAATTCGGACCAAAAATACCTTTTTTGGCCACTTTCTAACCAAAAATTGAAAATGCTTCGTTTTTGATGAGAATTGGTAGGTGACCAAATTTGATAATGCTGATTCTAAATCTGATGTCAGTTTTTTTTTTGGCAGCAAAATGTATATATTTACTGTTTTATAATGTCAAAATTATTTAGGAAAGTTTTATTTTTCGCTTTTTGAGAATATTACTTTCCTAATCTAACTTTTTGAGAGGAATTTTTATATAAAAAAAAATTGTCCAAAAATGCAGTCATTGCATGTATGGATTGTGCTTAATTAGCATAATTAAAAGTTTATTTTGACGTATCCGACGGCTGAAAATGATAAACCTTCTGATTAACTTTTAAAATGCAGCAGTTTAAATGTTCGACAGATAACACCCATCCAGCCCCGATTAGTTTTCTGGATTTTTATTGGTTTTTAGCCTTATGACATCATATTTCGTGAGCAATGACTTCATTTTTGGCCAAAAAAAAATTTAATATCTAAATTCCTCTCAAAATGTTAGATTAGGGACATGTTCAAGCAAAAATTTCCCTTTTGGCTATTTATTGGACATTTAGACCATATGTTACATTTATCTCTGCAGAGCCAATGGTAACAAAGATAAATAATTTTTATTTATTCCCAAGAAATTTTAAGAGTTCAGAGAATAATGTAACAAAATTTCCATTTGGTAAAAATGAATAGAAATAGAATAATACATGTTTCTTTTGCTGACAAAATTAGGAGACAAAGGTAACATACTTTTTATATTTAAATAGAGACAGGTGGCAATTAACGCTTTACAAGTTACAATTAGCTGGAATATGTGATACTTGCTGTATGTCTAGGTTATTGCGGTTGAAATAGCATCAAAATTAGCAATTCTAACAGTTCAGAGAGACCATGGTAACAGTTTGAAATTTTTAAATGTATACTTTTATCTCCTTTGTTACCATAATATGGCTAAACAACAGAAGCTATTGTGACTTACGTGGCAAAGATTAGGTGCTAAAAATTTGGTGTCAGAAGACTTTAATGGTACACAAATCATATTGGGAGAGTATAGTAACACCAACGATCAAGATAATTTTATTTCATGGATAAATACCATGTAACAAGAATCTCTTTGTAATACCATATTTAAGATGACAACCTATCCTGCATTGTGAAATTACACTGTTAACGAGCAACACATTGGTAAAACCTCTGCAGATAGTTACCTAAGTCAGGAAAACTGTAGCAATAGAGAGGAAAGTAACAACAGCAGATTAATAGCCATTGCCAACACCAATCACATTT